>ML393521.1:0-54388 GCA_005239525.1 Nicotiana knightiana
GAGGCCCAGTGGCACCAAACTAACATTAGTAATTAGGTGTGTTTGTTTTATAATTTTGTGTGTATATATATATATATATGGGTTCCGGGCTCGATATTTTGAGGCCCAGTGACACCAAACTAACATTAGTAATTAGGTGTGTTTGTTTTATAATTTCGTGTGTTTGAATAATTAATAACTTAATTGTATAAAATTTGCATTTTCAACTATCAGTATAAGATACTTAAACTAAAGGAATTGTACGCTAAAATACTACACTTTACTACGCTACAAGGCTCTACATTTTACTACGTTAAAAGGGTCTACATTTTACTACGCTAAAAATGTCTACATTTTACTACGCTAAAAAATAATCTAAACTTAACATAAACAACAAATACATTTAATCACAAATAAAACACAAAAACGCATGAAAACACATATATATATAAATTCGGATATTAACAGAAAAATTTATATTTTTTTTATAAAACACTAATATTAAGTCCGGATAAATTTAACATACTTACTAGTTTTGCAAAAAAAAAAAAAATACAAACAAAATAAAACACATTCAAATCAACTAATATGCATTATTATAAAAGTTTCAACATAAAATAAATCGAAATACGTCGATTTAGTGTTTCGGAAAGTAAATCGATTGAAAATTTGACCTCGGAAGTGTGAACCCACAGTAATACGAAGCTCTACTCGAAAGTGGGACCTACGTTCTACACCTTTTGTGTGACGGAGGGGGCCACACTTTTTTTTTTTAAATTTGGCGTGGGACTCGGGGGTGGNAAGGAGAAGGGAGTAAATAAAAAATGGAAGAATTTTGGGAGGGGGACGGTTTAAAGAAGAAGACGGGAATTAATAAAAAATATATGTATAGCGTCCAATTTTTGGGCGCTATATCTGACAAGTCAGCTTTTGCAATATAACGCCCAAAAATTGGACGCTATACATTAACGGCACAATTACCGTTAATGTATAGCGCCCATTTTTTGGGCGTTATACATAGTTTAGTTGTCCCTTTTTTTCCACTTATTTTTGTTGTTTGTGTTAAAATATATATCATTTTGGTTTCGGACTCCAAAATAAAATTCTCCAAATTTGCCACTTTTTATGTGACTTCTAAGAGTCACCATTTAGCTTTGTTGTGTTGCCACATTGGGAGATGCAAATCTTTATCCAAATATTTTAAATAATTATCAATTGTCCGCATAAATAAGAATTATCTCAAGCTACTTAAAATTTTACTTATTTTTAATATACTTTATATAACTTACTATCATGGTCATGTGGTACCTTGTATGGTACTATTTCGTAAATATCGGTAACTAACCCCCGACCTGTGTTTTATTCCAACATGCCAAACTTGGACGGAAATTTATTTTCTTTGACTTGCTTCCCCTCTCACCTTCACGAATTTACTCATCACTTGTTTGAAATAGCATAATCCTTATACTCTCCAAATGATCTTTTCCTTGGACTGATGTCAATTACCTTGCGACAAATTCAACGTACAACACTACATGGTGCAACATCGTCGTAATTTCATACTGCGAAGCGTAATATCATCGTAATATAGTACTGCGGGACGTAATATCGACGTAATATTACGGGGCGTAACATCGGCCATGCTCTAACAGTGAAAGTAACGACCTGGAGGTCTTTGCGTTGCTTGAGGTCGTCGCTGCCGTTACGACTTATGTCCGAGATCTACTTAAAGGAGGTGGAAGGGGGAGGAAATGGCCGATGGGAGACGTGGGAGAGAAAATGGAGTTGTGGTTGTCGCCCGATTCCCAGGACGACGAGGCCTCCAAATAGGGAATTTGGATAGATAATGCATAGGTTTCACGCGCTCAAGTTTTTTTGTTAGACACACGCGTGCCATCTGGCATAAGTACTGTGTACTAGACATGATTTCAAAAGATTGC
Source organism: Nicotiana knightiana (assembly GCA_005239525.1). Lineage (NCBI taxonomy): Eukaryota > Viridiplantae > Streptophyta > Magnoliopsida > Solanales > Solanaceae > Nicotiana > Nicotiana knightiana. The sequence continues at coordinate 1,920 of ML393521.1, forward strand.
GTGTGTAATATGATATTCGTTCCTCATAAAGTGTGTAGCATTGATTTAGGGTATAGGTCAAGTGACTATTTATGTATTTTGCCCCCGTTTTATATTGTTATATTGATAAAATATGTATATGACACACGACTATCATAATAGTCAACGCGTGGCAAGCATTTTAAAGTCAACTCCGAGCCAAGGTTTGGATTCAGACGGTCACAAACATCCGGAAAAACACTTTCCTCGATCCAACAAGCACCAGAATATTCGGAATTCTTAATTAACCACGCACTGCAGTTATGCCTAAACTAGCGTAACAGATGAGATTTACACTTACCGTAGCTAATAGATGCAACATGTGGAAGAGATATTTGGGACGATTATGATTAGGTTATCTTATAAATACCCTTTTTCAATAATTGTATCACAATTCAATTCTCATTCTTACTCCCACACTCAATAATAAAATTATAGCATATTCATAGTGCTCATTATTATTATTATTTCTCACGGATTTCATCAATAAATAAGAATTTTTCTATCTCTTATTATTTATCTTTTTCATTCAATTGTTCAGCTTGTCCGTTTTGTTACGTTATTTTTACGAGTAAAGTTCAATTACATTGGTGGATCATACTTTTGAGTTTATCATTATGGGTTAAAATTCTTTTTCTTTACTAGTGTTTTAACTTTTAACTTCATATTACTTGCTTCACAGAAGATTTAGACATTATTATTACTTTTTAGGATTCAAAAGTTTTATCAAAACACTCTCCAATTTGTTGACATTATTATTAATCTTTAGTATAAATATTCTTTTAATAATATCTTTTACTCACCAATTAAATATAAAAAATTATTTTTCATAAAAACATTCAAAGAAAAATATTTCTCCTTAAAAATCATTCCAAACGCATGAAATACATCCTTAAGGGCCATTTGGTACGCGAGATAAGGTGAGATAAAATGTGGTACTAAATTTATACTATATTTAATTAATAATATAAATTTATCAATTAAATTTATCCCGTAATAAATTTATATTGTCAACCAAACATATTATAAAATTAGCTCCGGACTTAATTTTCTCACCTTATCCTATAAAATTTAGTATTATTTTATCCTAAAATAATTTTGGGACTATAATCCCGGAATAATTAGTCAGCGTTACCACCTTTGTGATATTTTCTATTTAGTTCTTCTTACTCCGAGTTTCAGTTGTTTTAGTCCCTCCACTATTTCCCCTCTTTCACTTCTCGTCCAAAACAGCTGGAGTATGGCGGTTGAGGTAGCAAACATCGTCGGCCATTCCAACGGCGATACGAAAACTAACCCTAACGCTGTCTCGATGAAATCAAAGGAGAACAAGCGCCGCCGTAGGCGGCGAAAGCAGAAGAAAAATAATAAGGTATCCTCTCATGGAGAAGACAGTGACACCGCCGCCGCCTCTGCCGCCGCTGACGCTAATAGCGTTGCTGATGAGAACTCCGATTTTCAGAAGGTATTATTTCCAGATTATCTTAAAGTGTAATTGATGAGTAATTGTTATGGTGGAGATATACTTTTTACCAATTATTTTGATTTGCCGACGAAATAGGGTTTTTTAAATTGGGAATGATGAACATGAAAATAGTAAGAGTATGCATGCCTTTCAATTTTTCCTTGTTCCTAATTTAGAATGCATTAGAAAAGAGTTCACGTTTTATGCATTGCGGTGTAATAAATATTTGCATAATCAGGTGACTTGATTAGGTATTTACAGCTAAATCTCTTAATGAACAGTACCCATTCTCTCTCAATTTATGTGACAATTTTTAGTCAAAGTTTAACGTTGAACTTTCAATTTTACCCACGATGAGATGATTTATTGTCACAAAAATGTTGTGGCTTATTTTAGACCATAAGTTTTGTCTCTTAAACTCCCTTCCCTGTCAAATACCCTCACATAAATTGGGAGTAATTGATAATTTGATTAAAATGGTAAGTAACCTGCTATCACCCGACAGCGTAAAAGAATATTTATACTTATCCGTGTATATTACTTAAATCCATTAGAAAAAGCACATATTGAGCCATAGCAAGGCTTGATATAAGCAGCGGCGAAGCTAAAACTTTTTTCAAGGGTGTTCAAATTTAAAAGAAGTGAAAAAAATTTCCGACAAAGGGTGTTCAATATGTATTATATACCTCTAAAACGTAACATTTTATCTACATACACAGTGTAATTTTTCGACGAAGGGTGGTCAGTTGACCATCCTTCTCACCATGTGGCTTCGCCACTGGATATAAGGGTAAGCTATGTTGCTCAGACTGGGGTGTAGGTATTCGATCTGGGTGCAGATCTAGAGGTTGGATTCTTCGTCACATAAATTTTAGGATTTCGAGGTATGAATTCGAGTGCGGATATGAGTGTTATGGCCAATTAATGTATATTATGACATATAAAGTATATATTTTTGGTTAGTTAAAGTTACTGAACTAAAATTATTAAAACTTTATTCTCTATAAACACTAATATTTTATTCATAGGATATCGCGCATAATATATATATATATATATATATATATATATATATATATATTATCCCTAGGTTATTTTTTTCATCTGTTCAAGCATTGGCAGACAAAGTTACATGTTACCTGATGCTGGTAGGAGGTAGTAAGTATCTTGTAGAATTATTCAAGGTCCGCGTAAGCTGGTCTGGACGCCATAATACGTGTAAGCTGGTCTGGATGCCACAATTATAAAAAAAAAGAAGACATAAACCCAAGAATCAAACCAAATACCCAATCAATCTATACTTCTCGGTCATAGAATGGAGTCAAAGTATCCAAGGTAAGTTGACTAAATCCGGTATGGATCTCACATCCTCATCCTATACCTATGTCGTGTTGATAAGGGTGCAACATGAATTTTGAAGAGTCCACCCAATATAGAGGGTAAGTCAATAGCAAAGCTTTTCTTCCCTGCCTCCTCGAGCTTCATTCCCATCCCAAAGTGATAGTGGCTGTACTGGAAGAGGGTAAGATTTATGTGGATTGGACATATCAACGCCTTTTGCATCTTTTTATATTAAAGGAAATATGTAAGAATAATATAGTGTTGGGTCCTGAGAACCGGGATGGCCGAAGATCAAAACCTAAATGTGGCAGGAATTGATCATCGAAGCCTAGGCAATAACAATTAAGGAATTTGAGCGCTATGTAGCTAAGAGCTACCTTCATAATCAATTCATTAGGGCTGTCATCTTATACCCGGAAAAGTATCCACCATTTTCTTTATCTCTTAAGCCTTATAGCTACGGGACTTCACTTTTTTCTGATTAAGCAATCAATATAAGTTCTATGCATTGACAGTCTAAAAAAGATTTACACCATCTGTTTATTTAAAAGATAAGTTCTACGCATTGATAGTGTAATAAGATTTACACCATCATTTTATTTAAAAGGCAACTGCAGCCATTTCTTCATACACATATTTGGTAACATAAAAAGAATGGGAAGCAATCCTGTATAACATGTCAAAAATATACTGACAAAGTGCAACAAAATCTTACATTCTTTTTGATAAGGTAAAGTTTATGTTGGCAATGTATATAACTTGAATCTATATGCGATATAGGTGGCTATCTAATGTGCCAGCTTGAGCACAGCTTGGTAAGCCTGCTTATCAGGGTTACAATAGATGGGCTCACATTCGAAGTTTCGGTCTAAATGAGTTCTCTAAGTTTGGCTCCTAAGCATCAACTGCTCCGCCATTTCGTTGGGGACTACTATATGGTTGCATATGTTAATTATGGGAAATATGATTTATGCAAATGTTCTCTCTTTCGACTATCTGTAAGGAATTTCTCCAGAAAATGAGTACTTGCTCTTCTTTGAAATTGTTTTGATCTGGTGGGCTTCTTACGGACTGGTGGATGTTGGGTTTGTATTTTCTGACAATTCTCGTGTTTCATAATTATGTCATGTGAGGGTTTTATCTGGAAGATCCTATTAATTTCCTTGCATCAATGATCTCTGTGCGTGTACATTTTTGTAGGGTTAACTGGAGCCATTTGACATAATTACTACCATGTCTAAAAAGTGACTATACAACAACAACAACAACAACCCATTGGAGTCCCACTAGTGGGGTCTGGGGAGGGTAGAGTGTACGCAGACCTTACCCCTATCCTGGAGGGGTAGAGAGGCTATTTCCGGGAGACCCTCGGCTCAACAGACGAGACAATAAAAAGTGACTGTATACGCCTGATATATACCTTGCTAATGGATATGGTTTTCCTTATTTAGAAGCTGCAGGATAGTTTGGTACTGTCTAGTACCTTTGATTTTTGCTATATCTTGTCATACTATAGCGTAAGTTTTGTGTTTGTTGATTTTTTTGGGCATGGTATAACGTGTATACAAGTTGATGTTTTGTGAATATCCAAGGTCCAGCTAGTAATGAAGAAACAATGTTCATCTATTTGTCTTTCTAAGGTCATAAATGTCATAGCTTGGATAAAGTTAATTTGTTTTTTCAATTGAAATGATGATGTGCATGAGCTTCTATTTTGACGTGCCTCATCTCTTTCCAAACAGTAACTTGTTTTTGCAATTGAAATAGTGATGTGCATGAGCTTCTATTTTGACATGCCTCATCTTTGACTGTTTGTTATATGTTGGAGTCTTTCCCAGAGCCTTTAATGTATAATAAAATGAGCACTTTCTCTAAACTATACTTTTATTTTTGTTGTGATAATTTTTTGTGACATTGTTATACATTTTAGGGTGTTTAGCTATTGATCTTTACCTTGCTTCGTTCTGATTCTTCAGTCTTTGGAGCAAGTTGAAGTGGAATATGTCCCAGAGAAGGCAGAGTTAGATGGCGAGTTGGATGAGGAATTCAGGAAGGTCTTTGAGAAATTCTGTTTTGTCGATGCTACTGGTTCTGAGGTATAAAGTGCTTCATTGTTGGTATATGATGCTGTGTGAACTAGTTTTAACTGAACTATGTTATGCCTTCGATCTTCTTTATCGTTCAAGGTGTTGAAATTTATTCCTGACATCATTTCTCATTTTTTTCCATTTGCATAACTTTTTATTGGAATATCAGGAGAACAATAAGATGGACGACAGTGCTGTTGATGCAGCCTAAGAAAAAGGCTTATTCAGATTCAGAGGAAGAGCAGGACGCTCAGCCGAAGGAGAAGGGTATTTCTAACAAAAAGAAAAAGGTCCATCTCAGCTTCTGTTTGCTGATTTTGTTAGTTACTTCTATTTGCTTACTTCGAGTAGATTTGAGACTGAATTATTTCTCCCTGATTAAAAAAAAAAAGGACTGAATTGTTTCTCTATTTCAGCTTCAACGTAGGATGAAGATTGCAGAACTGAAACAAGTCAGCACACGGCCTGATGTTGTTGAGGTATGGATAGTCGAACATTATTATTATTTTGTTCTGATACATGCCAACAATACATTATGATCATTTATCCTATGCAGTTTGGTTTCCCTGCAAATTTCTCTGCCTAAAAAGAGGTTGTACCTCTGGTGGGCAGTCCATCATTGAGGGTTTCTTGTTCTTAACCTTCCAGAATTATGCTGGCGCCGCCAAGTCCCTTGGAGTTCCTTGTCGTGCCTTTTCTAATATCTGCTTTGTCTTTGGCCGTGCTTCAATTTCTATGCTTTAAAACATTTCGCAAACGTGAAAATTTATAGATATTATTGCTATGAAACAAGTTGAAATGCTCACCCATAAGGTAGTTGATACTATCCTCTTTGTAAATTTGTCTTGGGCAGGCCAAAAGAAAATCTTATTTCTTTCCATTATCCTCGTCCTATTAACTGACCCCTTGTCCGAAGAGTCGAAGAATCCTACCTAAAAGTTGACCAGATCTGGGCATGAACCTCATACCAAAACCTTTTCCATACATAGTCCTGATTGAATGGTCAGCATAACATGGAATGAGATCTTCTTATGTTACTATTTCTGCTCTTGTTTAATGTCATAACCATCTTCATGGAACCAGCCTTTGCATGAGTAATGATGGTTCTTTCCCACTCTTGACAGTGTAGCATTGGTTTCTCGTGCATCCGGCATCTTACTCCTTTTTATTATCCCCCTACAGTATACTAAGCAATTGCCCACAGGAGTCCCTGAATCCTACCAAAAGCTGACCAGATCTGGGCATGAATCTCATACCCATACCTTTTCCATACATGGTCACAATTAAAAGTTAATGTAAAGTAGATGAAATCTTGTTATGATAATAAGTCTTTTGTTTTTTAATGGAGTTGCCATCATCGTCATCTTAATCATCTTCATCATCTTAATCATCTTCATCATCTTTTCCTTCTCCTCGGATTGGAATCAGTCTTTGCATGATCTGATGCAGGTTCTTTTGCACTCTTGGATAGTTAAACATTGATTTCTTGTGTATTTGGCGTCTTGCTCGTCTTCATCTGACTACTGCCATCTGTTTCTGTATGTAAATTCCAGTTCTAACTGATGATTATTTTACTTATTGATGTGTTATATGTCGTTTAGGTATGGGACGCTACTGCAGCAGACCCTAAGCTATTGGTATATCTGAAATCTTACCGAAATACTGTTCCTGTTCCACGGCACTGGAGTCAAAAACGAAAATTTTTGCAGGTCAGTCATCACTGCTAATTCATATATTTAGGTTGCCAAAAAAATTATTTAGGTTCCCAATGATAGTGCAGATATTTTGTACCTCTTCCACTCATGTAACAATTAATAAGGATAGAACTTGGTTAAATAAGAGGGTTTGGTTTGGGAAGGGGGTGACGGATAAAATCAATGAAGTTTGTCTTATATGTATATATGTGGTTCTTGCAGTAGAGCGGCCTCGACACTGGTGGAGCCTCAACATGTAGGTCTTTGACAAATGGGATCTTCATGATTCTGTCTTTGTGTATATTTTGTGGGTTGGGGTTAGGGTTTCTCTGTTTATTGGTGTGGGTTTGTCAAAAGATATTTCTTTCACTTTTCAACAAAGCGTTTCGAAAAGTATAGCTGCATTAAGCACCTTCAAGTTCGAGTAACTAAATGTTCCCCACTGCAGAAATCAAATTATTTTAGTTGTCTTTGCATTTTTCACGGCTTGAAGTGGCTAAATCTATTGCTATTATCAGCCAGTGTGGTCATCTAAGCCATTCACTAGTCCTTTGGATACGATATTATTAATTTCTCTTTCTTGTATTACGTTTTTATCTCCTCAAGCCTTGAATTTGGTTTTCAGGGGAAATGTGGTATTGAAAAATAACCGTTTCAACTGCCTGACTTTATAGCTGCGACAGGAATTGAGAAAATTAGACAAGTATGCTGAAATTTGCGCCATTACTTATATATTCCTTGCTCAGGTGGCCTCGTGAAATAGGAGTATGTTGTATAAATTAAGCTTATTTTAGATGTTAATGGAACCCAAGGTAGAAATTTCTGAGGGACGGTATTAATTTTCTTAACTTTTAAAAAAGTACTGGCATCAAGAAATGATGGCCTTCATTTCAGCATCTCATCAAGACGTGTGATAATGATTGAATAATGTCAATGTCTCAGTAGCTACATAAAATCCATCAACATATATAGTGTAAAGATAAAGCATAATTCAACAAAAAGAAGATGCTGTCTACAAATTTCTTGATGATATACTTTCTTATTTTGACTGCTCTTGGTATGGACCTAGAAACCCAATTCTTTTAATTTGAAAAAGATAGGCCCCAATTATGTTAGTAAACAGATATGAAAAGTTTTTACCTGGAACGACACATCGCGTTTAAAAATATTTTTGTTTGAGAAGATGCAGTAAATGATTATTTTCTGCTAGTATGTATTGTTCATTCTTTATGCTTGACCTTGTTTTATAATCTTGTTTGTTCTCTTTGTGTAGGCTTACATTGAAAAGGAAGACAGTAAGAAGCTTAAACAAAAACAGCGGGAACGAATGCAACCAAAAATGGGAAAGATGGATATTGATTATCAGGTTTCCCAATTTTCTTTAATTCCTTGATGATTACTGAACCTGACTAATAATTCATGCCGTGTCAAGTGCATAGGAACTTCTGGTTAAATTGTTAAATTGCTGTACTATTCTGCTGAGTCTCCAGATCATGTTATGCAGGTTCTCCATGATGCCTTTTTTAAGTATCAGACTAAACCAAAGTTGACTAGCCTTGGGGATCTATATTACGAAGGAAAGGAGTTTGAGGTACATAATTTCTCTTTCACATTGTTGAATCGAATTATGCCTCTTTCATGTCTTGCTTGCTTACAGCTTTGATCATTCTCTGCCTTATGGTATTTCATCAAATTCCTGAGAATAGTAATGCCACAGTGTTTGTTGATTTACTCTTATATGACCATGTTTGATGCTTGATTCATTGGGCTATAACGTGTTAGATTTTTTTCCGACATCTGCATCATATCTTGATTTCTATATGCAGGTGAAGTTGAGGACTTTATCTCAAGAACTGAAAGAGGCTCTTGGTATGCCTGAAGGCACTCCTCCGCCTTGGCTGATCAATATGCAGGTAAGTTAGCATAAATTGAATCACTGTTTTATTGGGGGTGATCATTTTTGTTCCCCTTAAGTCTCTTTCTTCTTGCTAGTTCGCATTGCTAACACTTCTCTTCAACTCACAATTTGCTGTTGCAGAGATATGGTCCTCCACCCTCTTATCCTCGATTGAAGATTCCTGGACTCAATGCTCCTATTCCACCAGGAGCCAAGTTTGGCTATCACCCTGGAGGTTGGGGTAAACCGCCTGTTGATGAAGTTCGTTCCAAAACCTTTCAGTTTATTGGAACCTTTTATATCCTCCGTATCACATTGTGAAAGATGGTGTCTTTTGCTGTAATTGTTTATTGTTCTTACATTTTTTCCCTTATTTGTTTGACATAGTATGGGCGCCCTTTATATGGAGATGTCTTTGGTGTGCTGCAACAAGACCAGCCCAACTATGAGGTATGTCTACTTGTATTATCTTTGCTGGAGTTATTTCTTTCTGTAAGTTCCTGGGGTAACATTTTGCTTCAATGTAGTTCCAGACCAACTAAAATGCAAATCATTACCTATAAATAATTATGTATTTTTAGAAATGCACCAATTTAAAGTTTGTGAAACTTACCAGAGGTGTTGGTAACCATGAATAATTCCGAAGTAGCTAAGAAACATCGCATGTAGGAGTGCTTGATATTTCATGATTTTTTCATGAAATTCAAGTATGTGGTCCTTGTAATTGATGTAGCCATGTGTTCTTGGATCCTATTTTTTGCCTGATGTGGTCTCTAATTACGTTCGTCGTGCCATTTATGGTCATGCTTAGGATGAACCTGTTGATAAGACTAAGCATTGGGGTGACTTGGAGGAAGAGGAAGAAGAGGAGGAAGAGGAAGTGGAAGAAGAGATGGAGGAAGAGGAACTGGAAGATGTTATTCCGTCTGTGGACAGCCTTTCGAGGTAGTACTTGATCCAAACCTTTTATTAATCATACAAAATCTATAGAAAACTTGTATTAACACAAACTGTCACTGTTCCCTTAATTTTCTATTCTTCTTTCTAATCTGTACATGCACTGTGGAAGCAATCTTTAAGAGCCTGTTTGGAAAACCACTTAGGATTGGATTTGGGTGTAATTGGGTGTAATTATACAGTTTGGCATTTTTGTTTGGCCAAATAATTACTTGGTCAGCATGGAACTGAGTGTAGTTGGAGGGGAGTAACACTCTCCAATTCTCAAGGGGATTCGAGAATTGGTGGTAATTACACTGTGTATTACAAGGTTGCCTTTTAGTTTCTTTCCTTTTGTTTTTATTTTAATTTATTTTCTTTATAACTTTTTATTTCTATTTTTAAAATTTTTAAATTTTCTACTTTTAATTTCTTTTGAAATTTTAAAATATATTTTTCTGTATACATTATTTATCGTTTATTTCTCTACTTTTACTTCTTGGGATTCCATGTAATTGTTTATATTTTATTTTTTATTTATTTTATTATTTTATCTTTGAAATTACACCTCCTAATATTAGAAATAATGAGTCATTAACAAACTTGACATATAATGAGTGATGCAATTAAAGTGAAATTTCGTTGTTGAATGTGATTATAAGCTTCCTAATCTTAAGTTGTAGTGGAACTTACTATTATTATGTTGGAATTTGACATACGTTAAACTTTTTTTTTTTTTTTTTTTGGATTTTGAAACTGTGTAATATTCATGGTTCCAATTTACTTGTTCTAGTAGTATTGGCTCACATTGCATGTTGTTCATTTTTAGTTAGAATTGATAGATTAGTTTTGTCAAACATTTGAATAATGTTATGACATTATATTTATAAATATTAATTTATTTTATGAAACATGAATTCTATGATGTTCTTACAAAACATATGTTTTTAGTTTTGTAAGTATCTAACTAAATATTATTAATTTGGAAAACATATATAAATTATTTTTACAATATTAGTTATAAATATATGATTACTAATTAATGCATATTCACGAAAAAATATACATCTTAAATACTAAATATAATATCATTTATACTTATAAAAATTTATAGTCATATATTTATTATATTAACTTTTAAGTTTTGATAATTACTTCAATTAAAATTTAATCTAACCGTGTAATTACACTTGTGCAACCAAATAGTGAACTTGTAATTACACCGTTACACTATGACAAACAAACATGTGGTTGTAATTACTAGGCTGTGTAATTACTACCTGGTGGCTTTCCAAACAAGACCCTAAGATTTTTTAATTACATTTGAGGTATCACATGTCAATGTGTTTGCTTGTTCCTGTAGTACTCCAACTGGGGTTGAGACTCCCGATGTTATTGACCTTCGGAAGCAGCAGAGGAAGGAGCCTGAGAAGCCTCTCTACCAGGTGAGAGCACTATATGTGGCTACCCTCTTTTGCATTCTAATAGACAAGTGTTATCTCTTTGTCAAGAAACTCGCTTCATATACTTGTTTCTGAAGGTGCTTGAAGAGAAAGAAGAAAAGGTAGCTCCAGGAACTCTTCTTGGAACAACTCATACGTAAGTACTTGTTTAAGGTTCTGCAGAAAGTTGTTTCTGGCACCTCTCCTTTTTCTCCACTGTGTGACTGTTTTTACTTTGGCCGTACAGGTATGTGATTAACACTGGCACTCAAGACAAGACTTCTGCCAAAAGGGTAATGGAATGTTTTCGTCGTCTCTCCTCGTATGCTGCATTTACATGCAAATTTCATGTGGTCGTCGTCTCGTTGACTTCATGAATTGTTGAACGTTGACTTTATGAACTGCTGAAAGCAGAAAGCAGTGCATTATGATTGTTCTGTAGTTATCCTTCATGTAAAAATTCTCACGGGAGTAAAGTGCCGTCATCCTATTTATGGGGTTATTTAAACCCTGGTTATGAAGTGGTATTACTACATTTCATGTTCACAGGAGTGGATTGTTCTCAGCCTGTCGTTTGGACCATATTTTCCAGAGTATTTGACACTAGTTTTGTTTGTGAACTTGATGCTATGATCAGAGGGTTTCGCTTGCGGTTCATTTGGCTTCTATAATTATATCTTGCATCTGCTTATGTTGAGGCTTAGTGACTGCAATGTTTGTGAAAGGTGGAAAGAATGTATTACTATTGATAAAATGTAAAATGGTGGAAAACGTTTTTTTTTTTTTTTTGAGAAGTATTTGATAGCTAAGTGGAAATGCATGATTTGAAGACCATGATATGCCCCCACCAGATATCTTGTTATTTCTTTACCCCGATTGTCAGATTTGCTATTTCATGATTGTTTCTGTTTGGTCCCAATTATTTATTTTCTTTATTTTTGTGGGGACACACTTTGATTAGAATTTTGCTTGAAATTCGATTGCAGGTCGATCTGCTTAAAGGTCAGAAATCAGATAGAGTTGATGTTACTTTGGCACCTGAAGAGTTGGAACTGATGGACAATGTTCTGCCAACGAAGTGAGTAGCAAAATTATTACTACTGTTTAAGTGGATTCCATATGATTTTTTCAGAATGTACTGGAAACTTTGTCTGCCTTTCTATAGATACGAGGAAGCTAGAGAAGAGGAGAAGTTGCGTAGTCAGAGAGAGGTGTGTGATTATTTCATCTTTTGCCTCTTTCATATAGTCTTTCTCATGCTTTTTGTCATTGGTATTTTCAATGCGGACTAGTTCTGACATGATCAAACTGCTGCAGGAACGAGAGGAAAAAGAAGCGCAAGATGCAGGAGAAAGAGGGCAAGTCAAAGAAGAAAGATTTCAAGTTTTGAGGGGGATCTTGCATTTTTTAGGCCAGCAATGGATCCAGCTAAAGGACATCAGACCTTGCAAAGTACGCACATTTATTGGTCGTTTAGCACTACGCTTGTAATGGCTTTATGAGTGGTATCATTTTATCTTTAGCATAGTTCATGTTGTATGATTACAGATTACCAGATTTAATTCGACTCTTCTCACTGATGAATGTTTATGTACGTGCTATGGCAGAGCTTGTTTATAATGGACTACTATTTCAGCTTGATGCTTGAACTTGAACATCAAAAGTTTCTTTTTCCTAGCTGAATTTACTTCTGTGAGAAAAACGTGGTGATGAAGAAGTGCAGTTTCCTTCCTAGCGGAGGAAAAAATATTGGGTGATTTCTTCCGATCTGTCTAAGCCTTTAATGGACAGAGTTACCTAATACCTGTGTTGATGGGAGGTAGCAGGTATCTTGTGGAATTAGTCGAGGTACGTGCAAGCTTGCCCGATATCATGGTTATCGAAAAAGAAAAAGTGGTGTAGTTTGCCTTAGATTACCATACATTTGTTTACAAAGCTGGAAGTATTCATTCATTGTTCTCTCTAAAATGGCCAGCAGCAGAAGTTTAGCACATCCATCTTGTCTAGTGATTCCTCACAAAAATTATTTAGTTAGTTAATTACTAATGATAACAACAAAATAACAGCAAATCTAGTAGAAAAGACGTGAAAATGACAACGATGCTGGCCGCCTTATGAGGTTTCGTCGAGATGATAACATTAAAGTGTCAAAAACCTTTATGTCCCGTTTCTACACTTCTGCAAATAAGATAATTATGCCTATCCTTCATTCTTTCTTTTCTTTTTGTAAGTCGAGGTTCCTATTTTTCATCATTCTCTGGATGTATATCCAACTGAACTGGACGTTCTAAAATTTATTGCAATCTGCTCCTCTTGATATAATTTCTCGCACCCCTTCCGTTTCAATACAGATGACACATTTCACTTATCAAGAGTCTAACTTTATGAATTTTTAACCAACGTTTCAAAATATTCATATTGACATGAGAAAAATTGCAACTTATAGTAGTACTTTCCGTGTAGTTGAACTAATTTACTTTAGTTTTAAAGTTTAGTTAAACTGACTTTCGATAAGCAATATGTATCATCTAAATTGAAACCGAAACAATAGCATTAATTGATTCTATTTGTGCAAACTTTCCTGGATTTGGTCCTTGGGTTATGCTATTATCGAGTCTGAAAAGCATTTGTACCATGTATATTTGTACTCTTTCTATCTGAAACGACACTTTAGTTTTGTCTCCCTTTCTACTGTAAAATTTGACTAAAGTGTCATGTGTACCCATTTTTCGTATAGTGCTCCCCGTGTATATATATATATATATATATATATATATATATATATAACAAGAATCCTGTTTCTATGTTTGGATGTTTACTTACTTCCTCTGTCTCAATTTTATATATACTTTTATTTTTAGTCTATCCCAAACATAATGTTATCTTTTTATATTTATAATTAATCTAAATTTAAATTCTTTTAGGACCTTAATAAGATAGTTTATAATAACATAAATATCTATAATTTATTTTAAATAAAATTTTTTAAAAATCTTTATATTTTTTTTAAATTTTGTGCTCGGTCGAACAACACCATATAGATTAGGATGGAGAAAGTATAGTGTTTGAGAACGACGAGCAGAAGTTGAGCATGCTTGTCGATCATCCAGTTTGCATCGGGATATTAAATTACATAAAGATCTGGTAAACAAAAAGACATAAGAGACAAAGGAAAAATAGGTAAATTAGTACGGGCTAATTAATTTTTAGACTGGTCATTCAAAAATAACCAGCATTAAGAAAATCATTGAAAAATAATTACTATTTTACCGCAACACGAAAAGTTCTAGCATAATATACTAGAGATCGATGCACCTGTGTGTGAACTTCCAGCATATTATGCTGGAACTCCAACACGCGAAAAGTTCCAGCATAATATACTGGAGATTGAAACACTTGTGTGTGAACTTCTAACATACCGGTATATTATATTGGAACTCCAGTATATTATGCTGGAAGTTCAGTATATTATACTAGAACTATACTGGAGTTCCAGTATACTTATGCTGGAGTATTTTTCAGATTTGAACAATATTTTCATTCGGATTTATCTTTACATAAAAAATGGTTAAATTTCGATTACTTTTGAAATTGTGGCTACTCTTGAATGACCACTTGTAAATCTAGCTATTTTTGAATTTCTCCCGAAAAATAATATTTCCTCCATTTAAAAAAAATTGAATCTATTACTATTCGAGGAATCAAACAAGGTTCTCTTAATATGACCAAACTGTTTTTAAAAAAGTTTTTAAAATTTTTAAACTGTCAACTTTCGTGACTTGTAATACTATTCATATAGTTTCTAAATATATAAATTTATTTAAAAGAACTTAACAAATTTATGTCTGAATTCACCTAATAAGTAATTAATCTGACCCTCGTACTACGAGAAGGTTCAACGAAATTAAAATGTAGACAATAGTATCTCTTATTATATAGTCAAACTTCTCTATCACAACCTCATCTATTCCAGATTTTTTTGATTGTTATAACGACGTACTATTGTAAAGAACATATATTATAACATAACACGAAAACTAGTTCCAAAAAAATTTAACTTTTATAATGAATATTTGTTATACAGTGATGCTGTTACAAAAATATCTACTCTATATATTGTCATTTCATTAAAAGGAAGATAATATATATGACCAGTGATCATAGAGTTTGTGACTAATTTTGGCAGGTCACCTTCTTTTCAATCCACGCATGTACATGTGTGATACATTCAACTTGATCCCTAGGACAGTCTAATGGGTAATTCATATAATAATAATAATAATAATAATAATAATAATAATAATAATAATAATAATAATAATAATAATTTTGTGACGAAGGAGATGAATAAACCCCATTGCCCCCTACTCCGCCCATATATGTAAACACACACAAAATAGAATGAAGAATATTAAAAAGGGAATCCATCTTTTTCTTGCAATTTTATTATAGAACTATTAAAAGCATAAAAAAAATAAATAAAAGTCAATTTTTTTTTTCAGGAGAGGAAAAGAACAAAAGATAAAGCAATAACACATCTTTCTATTCTAGAATATGTATAGTATATATAGCAATTTGTTGCACAAATAAAACGATGTTTTAGACTTTTTTTTATTTTATAAAATGAAAATAGAAAAATAGAAAAAAGTAAGCTAGAGATAGTTTCAGTCCCGAAAAGATAAAGTGAAATAATATCTCAAGGGCTTTGGTCTAGTGATAGAGTGCAACATATGTTATGTTTATTAAGATTTGAACCCCGCCAAAAATAAAGATTTAATTGTTTACTCTTAAAATCATATAGCAATTGAATTTATAAGTGATTTTTGAGAATATGTGATTTTACTTGGCACAAACTGAGAAATATTAAAATTGATATTAAAAATTAACTGTAAAATAAAAATAAAGAAAATAAATGTAAAGTGCGGCTTTAGCCCTCAAGCTAGGTCAGTCTTGAATCTTATGCTAATAAAGAGTATGAACCGAACAACAGAGTATAAAGCTTAAGAGAGAAAATATAATATATTACTTTATTTTGTGTGAATGTGATGATTACAAAAAATGATTAGAACCCCTTTATATAGTAGAGGAGTTCTACTTATGGTACAATTCTAAATACAGAAGGAAATTCCTTGATTGGCTAATTAACCTGTCTTAACTTGCTACGTGCCGAGATTTTCGCTACGATCCTTGCCCGATCACGGATATCTCGACTTTCCATTATTCGACTCAACATACTCTCTTTGATCCCGCTCGGTCTCGATCTCGATCGGTCCTTGAATTATGAGCTTGGCGATATATCTTCATGTCATGATCCGGTATAATATTGGGTCGAACCTCGGTCTGCCGTCCTGATCTCGATTAACCATACAAAATTGGGCCCGATTTTGACCGTATACAGATAGTCCCCTCGATTTTTGGAGAGTAATAACAAGAAACAATTTGAGTCCCCGATCTTCACCTTGGTTCATCATGATGTGAGCATCGTGACGTAAGGGGCAGAGGTGACCGAAACGTCCCGTCGATATAATTTTCCAGGCATTTAATGCGCGTCAGTCGACGGTCGGCCACTACTAGCTTTGAACTGTCGTTGTGAAATCAATAAATAGCCCCCTTCTTCACTCTTTCAAACTTTACTTTCAATCTTCTTCATTCTAATCTTCATAGTTCTTTGCCTTCTTCAAAGTTTCGTATCTTCAGGTCTTTGAATTTCTTTTCTTGTTCTTCCTAAAACACCAAATATTTCAATTTATATTCTTCTTTTCTCACAAAAACTAAATGGCCAAAACATCGAAAACTGTTCCGCAGAAAGAAGCTGCTTCCTCGTCCCGCCGGCCGACGAGGAACCAGCGGCGGAGCCACGCCCCAAAGATTT
Source organism: Nicotiana knightiana (assembly GCA_005239525.1). NCBI lineage: Eukaryota > Viridiplantae > Streptophyta > Magnoliopsida > Solanales > Solanaceae > Nicotiana > Nicotiana knightiana. Next base: position 18,672 of record ML393521.1, read on the forward strand.
CGTTCCCTGGGGGTGTGTCATTGATTCTAACTTCAAAATCGAGAAAACCTCCTTGGTTCCTGGTCGATGCGAGCCGATATCGAGATATATATGCTCGATACTCAAAAACCTCCTTGACCATGTAAAGAAAGATTGCAACTGGGGAAACAAATAGGTGGTGGTGCCAATACCAGAAGAAGAAATCACAACCCATGTGGAAGGGTTCCTAAGTGTTTACACTTACCCCCGATTCGATTATTATAGACTTCTGCAAGAAATACCAAGTGAACCTTGGCCAAATTCACCCCCCTTTCTGGAGGATCGTGATATTGCTTCGCTACTTCGTGAGCAAAATCGATGGGCTTCCCTTCAACCTCGATCACCTCATACGACCGTATAGCCCTCGACTCTATCGAGGTGGACTAATAAAGCTTCAACGCTGGGCCACCAAAGCACCTTTCTCGAGCATAGACGAAGACAAAGACCGGGGCTGGATGGGCCGGTTTGTCTGAGTGAAAACCACGAACCTAATCCCGACTGAGAGTATGCCATTTCTCGAGAAATGGAATATGAAACGCAAGTATGATTCTGTCCTTAATTTCCGTTCATTGTCTTTACTTTTTCAACCTTTCTTATCGTCGTTCTACTTGATGCAGCCGTTTCCTGGATGCTGGGTGCAGTTCCCCAGCTCGTGAACTGGGTTAGGAGCTTGGTTTCGAAGTCATCATATGTCGAGTGTGCATGGCAAAATTTGTCAAAGGGCCGGTGGGAGGCCAGTAGTCACGGTAACCCTTTTCCTGACTTAATAATTTGACCATTTCCTGGGTTTACTCACTTTTCTTCTTTTGTAGGTCTCGAGAAGGAGGTGACGATGAGGCCCCCATCCGGTGATGAAGAAATTTCACCCCTATCTCGAAGCCAACGAAGGAGAATAAGATAAATAGGGTTTCTAATCCTGAGGGGCAGAAACCCAAAAAGAAAACAACCCGCAAGAATAAAGTGACCATCATTCCTCTGACTTTGGAGTCGGTCCAAAAGCTAAGAGATGAAGAAGAAGAGGAAGAAAATGAAAATGATTCCGGGCTAGTGGCCCGTGTACGAACTGACGTCGAGACTCAAAAAGCTACTGAGCCGGTGGGAGCTGAAATTGACTTACCTCGGCTCGGTGAGATCCAAAGGGAAAACTCGGCCGAAGTCCCCGTGACGGAAAGAGCCGAAGATGCCTCACCTCGGGGTGAGAAGGCCGCTTAGGAGGCGGTGGATGCAGTTTTGGAAACCGGGCCCGAGGCTCCTCGAGACTAAGAAATTACCCCAAAAAGCTTACTTGGGGTGATAGAAATCGGATACTCCCCCTCATTCCCTTCATTCACCGAGGCGATGATTCATGAAGCCCAGACCGTGGAGACTTGCCACGGGGAAGGAGCCCATGGAGAGGAAGATCCTTTCCGTGGTTATTTTGTTGGGGTAGAAGATGTCGCCGTTCTGAGTGATTTGGAGGTACTGAGGAAGAGCTCGAACGAAGCTTCCTCGAGCTTTAAATTGACCCATTAGTTTCCATCCCCCAGTGCCCATCCCGATCGTAGGCGATCAATTACCATCTTGGTCCCGGAGGATGCTCGAGTTCTCTCTGCCCCCGTAAGGGTGGCCAACTACCTCCGATGCTTGGTCACGAAAGAATATCAAGCCCAAATGGACGAGGTGGGAGCACCTTGTCTTTTCAACGAAGCCTAACAGGCTCTAAATCTAGTAATTCCAGATTCCCTTATTGGTATCAATTTTTACATTAATACTTTTCTACCTTTATATAGCTCATTCTTTCTATTTTTGTAGGCTTCTGTGCTTCATCACGAGACTTTCTCCCGATCCCAAGGGGAATTGAGCTGGTATGAGGCTGAAATCCGAGGGCTCACTGAGGAGAAAGATGCCTTCAAGCTTCTCTGTGAGCAAAGAGAAGGGGAAGCAAAAGGATTTCGTGCTGAGCTAGAAGCGGCTTAGAAAGAACAAGTTGATATGACCGAGCATGTAAGAAGAATCTTTGAAGTTAATGACACTGACTTGGGCGTGGTGGCTAATGGTTAGGTCCCACAGGTCCAACAAAAGCTCGATGTGATAGGGCAACTTCGTGAGGAAGTAGACGCAGTGAAGGCGGAGGCCGAGGCGTAGAAGAAGAACATGGATCGACTTGCCTCAGAAAAGGAGGCTGCCCGAGCTCAACTGGCTTCGGCTGAAACCCAATTCCTAAGCATCAAAGAGAAAGCCTTGGTGTAAATCAAGAGAATTGAAGAGTTCCAGTCTAGTTTGGGTTCATCAATTTTTGATCGAGAGAAGGTGGTCACTGAACTAGCAGCGGCCAAATCGGAGGTCGAAACGGCCAAGGCTAATGCTGATGCAATGGTGGTGATCTACCGGACCGACGCTGAAGCTGCTTAGGTTTCGAGCAAAGGAAGTTACCGAAGCTGCTCAGGCTCGATCAAATTGTGTTGCCGAGCATGCTAAATTCCAGTCTCGTAGGGAGACTCTCGAGTAGATCCATGCCCGTGGCTTTGATCTTACAACCGAGATCGAGAGTGATAAGGAGCTTGAAGCTGAAGCCGATGACGATTTTGAGAGCCTGAGCGGATCTGAAAGTGGAGAAGGTCCCGAGAGTGAAGATGCTGCTCCTGGAGAAGACTAGGCCCTTTAGAATTTGTATATTTTGTGTTTCTTTCAAGGCCTTTTCGGCTTTTTGTAGAGAATTTTTATCGGACCATACTGCCCTTGTAAATGATTTTTGATATATATAAAAAAAACCTTTATTCCCTTTTGCCTTATAAAATTATGAAGTTGCATTCTAAGGTACGAGGTTGAGACAATTTGCTTAAAACCGAATCAGTATAGCTATGCTCGAACTCGAAATAGGCTAACCCTTAGGTTTTCTAGTTGAGCTAGAATGGTCTCTCGAATTCAAAGTAAAAACAACCCTTAGGATTTTGTATTTATTGCATTAGGCTGATCTTCCCTTTGTAAAAAGATTGTTTATATAAGTAAGTCTTTCTCCCCTTTTCGGTTTGAAAAAGTTTTATCACTTGTGTCTACAAAACTTGTAATGCCTTAGCATGAAATAATAAGGGATCGTTTGAGAGTTCAAACAATCTTGTATTCATTAGAGTTCTCGAGGGGTATTATCGAAGCCTTTTACGACTTTGTCGGGGGTATCCTTTTTAATCGGTTATGAAAGAATTCGAAGGCCTATTTTGTTATAGAATTCAGACGTTTCTAAACCGTGTTAATTTGGTCGTAGCCTCTTAGTACGGGATCTGCCCGTTGGGCTTATTTTCCCATTTTACTTCGAGCTTGCCCGAAGTATCAGTCCCCAGTGGGGCAGTCGTGGCCTTTAAAATTTGAGGGTTGCCTAAAAGGTCTTATGGCCTAGAAGTTTCAATAATTTGATCTTGTTCAAATTTTCTTTTCGGATAGCAGTTCCCGAGCGTGGGGGTAATTATCCGAACTCTGGTTATGATCGGCCCTTAAGCCTGTTTCCTTAACAGATCGAGGGTATGAAATTGTAAAGTAGAATTTTTTTTAAGGCATGAGATATCGACAAGGAAAAATAATTCTCTTTATAAATGGTTATATATGCGTACATGTTCTGTGCCAGGGCTCGAGCAACCTATGCGGGCACGGTTCATTTGATTGTTTGGCCCTTACAAATTTTATCTATCGAGACACGCTGCTATGAAGTAATTTCCTCTCAACAAAGTTGACATTTGAGGGCAATGCCCCCCAGAATTCGAGGTTGATTGCAAAGAAGCCTAAGATACTGTTGAATTGTTCTAAGTTAGCACGATCAATAGTTGCCTCATTAAAAACCCCGTCGGAAAACCCATTTGGGACAAAACTGATCTAAGGGAAAAAGAGTGCAACGCGTGCTTTCAGACCTAAAGACTTTGTGTCGAAGAATCCATCACTGTTTCTGGTTGAACACCTGCAAGGTTTAATTTAAAATAGAAATAAAAATGGAAAGGGGGTCATACCTTAGTAGTAGTATCGTTTTAGGTTAATATGTTCCAATTGCTCCGTAGTTGTACGTCGTTCATCATTCCGAGCATGTAGGATCCTTTTTCGATGACTTCGAGAATTTGTTATGGTCCTTCCCTACCCAGTTTTCCTTCATTCGTATTTCGGGTGTTGAGGGTGATTTTCTTAGCACCAAGTCCCCGATGTTAAAATGTCAAAGATTGGCTCTTTGATTGTAGTACCTTTCGATCAGCTATTTTTGGGCGGCAACTGGACGAGAGCGGCTTCACGTCTTTCATCCAACAAATCTAGGCTTGTATTCTTGGTCTTGTTGTTTGAATCTTCTGTTGCATATCGGAACTTGACGCTAGGTTCTTCGACTTTGATCGGGATTAGAGCTTCGACGCCATAAACTAACGAGAACAGTGTTGCTCCGGTACTGGATTTTGATGTTGCGGTATGCCCGTAAAACCTCGGGTAGTATTTCTCTCCATTTCCCTTTGGCATAAGTTAATCTCTTCTTAAGATTTTGGATGATGGTTTTTTTGGTCGATTCGGCTTGTCTGTTCCCACTGGGGTGATAAGGCATTGATAGGATCCTTTTGACCTTGTGATCTTCGAGAAATTTAGTCACTTTGCTGTCGGTGAACTGCTTTCCATTATCACACACAATCTCGGACGGCATCCCTAATCGACATATGATGTGGTCCCAAATAAAGTCTATGAACTGCTTTTCTCACACTTTTGGAAAGCAACTTCAACCCACTTAGAGATATAATCAATCATAAACAAAATAAATTGAGCCTTACCTGGGGTCGATGGAAGAGGGTTGACGATGTCCATCTCCCATTTCATGAACGACCATGGGGATAAGACCGAGTGGAGTAGTTCCCCGAGTTGATGAATCATTGACACATGACTTTGGAATTTGTAGCATTTTCAAACAAACTCCTTTGCATCTTTCTCCATATCAATCCAATAGTACCCTGTTTTGATAACTTTATGGACCAACGATTCGGCACCGAAATGATTTCCACAAGTGCCCTCGTGAACTTCTTGTAGGATGTATTCTGTATCTTTTGGTCCCCGACATATTACCGATGGACCATCAAACATCTTTCTAAACAGTGTTCTGTCTTTGGACAAGGTGAACCGTGATGCCTTTGTGCTAGAGCTCTTGATTCCTTTGGATCTGATGGAAGTTTTCCGTTCTTTAAATACTCTATATACTTGTTTCTCCAATACCAGGTCAAATTTATGGAGTGTATCTCGGTGTGACCTTCTTCGACCACCGATCTCATGAGTTGTATGATAGTCCCTGAGGTGAGTTCATCATCTTCGACCGATGACCCTAAATTTGCGAGGCATCGGTTTCTGTTCTCGAGGTAGGTGTTGCAAGGTCCATTCCTTGAATATATGTAGAGTCACCTATATTTTATCCAAGTATCTCTGCGTTCGGTCTTCACGGACTTTAAAGGTCTTGTTAACTTGGTTTACCACGAGGAGGGAATCACACTTGGCCTTGATGACCTTCGCTTCCAAGCTTTTAACTAATTCAAGATCTGCAATCATGGCCTCATTGTTGGTCAATTTTGTAGTCCTGATAGATTGTCTAACTACATTACTTGTGGGTGGTTTTAGTATGATGCCTAGCCCGGACCCTTTCACATTCGTAGCACCGTCCGTAAAAAGGGTCCAGACTCCCGAGGATGTACCCTATTTTATTAACAGTTCTCTTTCAACCTCGGGTACGAGGGCCGGTGTGAAGTCGGCCACAAAGTCTGTCAAGATTTAAGACTTGATCGCAGCTATTTGGCCAGTCGACCTGAAAGCTCGGGTTTGTGCAAAATATTTTGAAGTGGATAAGTTGTTACAACACAAATTGGATGACATTGAAAATATAGTTTTAGTTTCCTAAAGGTGCTTATTAAAGCAAGCGCTAATTTTTCTAAATGTGGATATCTGGTTTTGGCCTCACCTAAGGTCCGACTAACATAATAGACAGGGCATTGCGTACCTTGTTCTTTTGGGACTAGGACTCCATTTACTGCTATCTCCGAGACTGCCAAGTACAAGTAAAGCTTCTTGTCCGCTTTCGGGGTGTGAAGCAACTACATGCTCGATAAATACCGCTTTAGTTCCTCCAAGGCCTGTTGACATTCAAAGTCCATATAAAATTACTCTTCTTCTTTAGCAGCGAGAAGAATCGATGGCTCCTATTGGAGGATCTCGAAATTAATCGCCCTGTTAGCCTCTGCACGACCTTTATATTCTCTACTATCGTGATATCCTTGATAACTTTGATTTTATTGTTGTTGATCTTGATCCCCTGATTGGACACCATGAATCCAAGAAACTTGCCCGAGACAACCCCGAACGCACACTTCTATGGGTTGAGCTTCATATTGTACTTCCTCAGTATATCGAAAGTTTCCTGCAAATGCTTTAAATGGTCCTTTGCTCGCAGGGTCTTAACTAACATGTCATCAATATAAACTTCCATTGATTTTCCTATTTGTTCCTCGAACATTCGGTTTACTAGGCGTTGATAAGTCGTACCATCATTCTTTAGTCCGAAAGATATTACGTTATAAAAGTAGGTGCCGTACTTAGTGATAAATGAGATCTTTTCCTGATCCTACGGGTTCATCTGTATTTGGTTGTACCCGGATTAGGCATTGAGAAAACTGAGAATCTCGTGGCCGTCATGGCATCAATCATACGATAGATATTAGGCAAAGGAAAAGAATCCTTAGGGCATGCTTTATTCAGGTCTTTATAATCTATTCACATTCTAAGTTTATTTCCCTTATTAGGGACTACCACTACGTTTGCTAACCATTCAGGATACTTTACTTCCCGAATGGATCTTATTTTGAGAAGTTTGGTTACCTCGTCCTTGATGAAGGCATGCTTAACCTCGGACTGGTGCCTTTTTTTTTGCTTCACCGGATGAAACCTCGGGTCCAGGCTTAATTTATGGGTAGTGATTTCCGGTGGGATCCCTGTCATATCGAGATGGGACCAAGTAAAGAAATCCATGTTAGCTAAAAGGAATTGAATAAGTTTTTTCCCGATCTCGGGGGTTAACCCCGTGCCCATGTATACTTTTCATTCGGGCAGATGCTCGATCAATATGACTTGTTTCAGCTCTTCGACTGTTGACTTGGTGGCGTCGGAGTCATCGGGAATTATGAAGGATCGAGGGATCCAATAGTCCTCATCCTCGTGGGTCCCTTGATTCTTCGATTAGGTCGAGGCCGGTGTCTGTAGTTGCTATTCGGTATCACTTCATCGACTGCAAACATCTCCTTAGCGCCGAGCTGCTCCCGTTACACTGTTTTGACTCCCTCTAGTATTGGGAACTTCAGAACCCGGTGAAGGGTCTAGGGTACCGCCCTCATGTTATGGATCCATGGCCTTCAGAACAGGGCGTTGTACCTCATGTCACCCTCGATCACATGGAACTTTGTTTCTTGGATGGTCTCGACCACGTTTACTGGTAAAATAATTTCACCTTTGGTGGTTTCGCGTGCCATGTTGAAGCCGTTAAGTACTCGAGCTGCTGGCACAACTTGATCCTGTAGGCCGAGATGTTCTACGACCCTCGACCGAATAATGTTGGCCGAGCTACCTGGATCAATCAAAACACATTTAACTTGAGTTTTATTCATAAGAATAGATATTACCAGTGCGTCGTTGTGGGGTTGTAAGATCCCCTCTGCATCCTCATTGTTGAAAGACAAGGTCCCTTCCGGTACATAATCCCGAGTCTGTTTTTCCCTCGTGATCAACACCTTGGTGTATTTGAATACGGGCCCCTGAGGAATATCGACTCCTCCAACAATCATGTGGATTACGTGTTGTGGCTCCTCTTGCTCATTCTGTCTGTTTGAATCTCTATTTTTGAAGTGATTCTTAGCCCGATCACTTAAGAATTCTCGAAGATGCCCTTCGTTGAACAAACGGGCTACCTCCTCCCTCAACTGTCTGCAATCTTCTGTTCTCGGGGGGAAGGGCTTTTGCACGAACTTCTTTGAATCCAAACCCTTTAAAATCGGTGGTGCCCCCAAAATTTGATCAACTCTGGAGTTATATGTTTCTACTTTCTTGTCATTTGCTTCAATATTCTTCTACCCCGATTCAATTCGCTTTGTCACCTCCTCGAGCATTTTCATGATAGCGGGGTCGGTCCCTGATTCATTCACGTTTGATCTTTCCGGCAATGGTTTCGACCCTATGAACAACTTCCTTCGATGGCTCGGGCTCGACCCTATTTGGTGCATGGTTATGATTTTGGAGTGTTGCTATTGCAGTTTATTAAGCCTGCAACATTTCAAATATTATTCGAAGGCTGATACCGTCTTCTTTGCCAGACTGTGCGTTCTGGCCAGTTGATTAAATGTCTGTGTGGATGCTATTTTCAGGGTCGACATCCAGATTTGCATTAATGGCAACATGAGAACTGACGTCGATGGGGTCTGCAACTAGTACTCCCTCGAGGTCAACTGGGGGCACTTCGTTCTCTGGGGCGGCTATGTTATCATTTTCGCCATGAAAACCAAGGCCATTGTCGATGTGTGTGGGTGCTGCTTGAGAGTTCGACATGCTGATCCTGGAATAAAAAAATGCTTACAAGAACAAGTGTAAAGCAGTGTGTTACAAAAATTAGTACCAAGCAATCACTATTATCCTTAGCCCCACAGTGGGCTCCAAACTGTTTACCCTTAAAATCGGATAACAATTGAATTTATAAGTGGTTTTAAGGATATGTGATTTTACTTGGCACAAACTGAACAATATGAAAATTGATGTTAGAAATTAACTGTAAAATAAAAATAAAGCAAACCAATGTAAAGTGCAGCTTTGGCCCTCGAGCTAGGTCGCCCTCGAACCAAATAAGTATGCTAATGAAGAGTATGAACTGAATAACAGAATATGAAAGCTTAAGAGAGAAAATGTAATATATTGCTTTGTTCTTCTTGAATGTGATGATTACAAAAATGATTAGAACCCCATTTTTATATAGTAGAGGAGTTCTACTTATGATACAATTCTAAATACAAAAGGAAATCCCTTGATTGACTAATGAACCAGCCTTGACTTGATACGTGACGAGATTTTCTCTACGATCTTTGCCCCATCACGGATATCTCGACTTTCCGTTATTCGACTCAGCAAACTTTTCTAATCTCGCTCGATGCCTATCCCGCTCGGTCCTTAAATTACGAGCTTAGAAATATATCTTCAAGTCACAGTCCGATATAACATGGGGTCGAACCTCGTCCCGCCGTCATAGTATCGATTAACCATACAAAATCGGGCGAGCCCATATATATTAATATTTAAATAGAGAAAAATAGATATCAGTCTAATATTCGTGTAGTTTTGAATCATGCATCACTAACTTTGTAGATTTCTCGGTTATAAAAAAAATTTATAGTTCTAATACTATGTGCAATTTTAGAATACAAAACAAGAGGGAGAGAGGGTAATCTGTCATGACCCCAAATCCACTAGTCGTGATGGCACTTAACCCAATCGGCTAGGTAAGCCAACTAGTAACTATACAATTTCAATGATATTAACAAGACAAATAAGCAATAGAAAATTTTCTAAATTTATACATTTCCCGAAGAAATGGTAGTACAAATCATAAACTTCTAAGAATAGAATTTACAAGCTGAAATGAGATAAATACATCGTCTATTTGAAAAGTACATAAACAAAGTTTTATAGATCTAAAGCTACCACGAACAAGGGGAAGCTAGAACCGGGACGCGAGTACATCTTCAATCCAGCTCCCATCGAACACATCAACATCAACAGATCAACAACCAACATCTGCATGCAAGGTGTAGTATGAGTACAACCGACCCCATATACTCAGTAAGTAACAAACCTAACCTTAGGTTGAAAGTAGTGACGAGCTAACACAAGGTCGGGTACAATGCCAATATTCCACAACAGTTCATGACAACATAATACAGTTAATAAAACAGGTATCTCAGAACTAAGATGCTCGGCTCGTTCACAGTTCTAGAAAATGGGCATGCTTTTCAAGTATCTCAGTGAAAAACCAAATCTTTTACCAAAAATGCCAAAAATACGAGTAAGTTTGAAAACTGTAATTTTTTCACCACAATAAATAAGATATTTCATTTTCTTTCCAGATAACAATTGAAAAATACCTCTCTATGACCACATACCAATGTGTGTAATAAGTCATGAATGACGTGATACCGTACAACACGAGAAAAAATGCATCTCTATGCCTGTATGTCAGAGATGAATCATGTACTCACACTCTCAGAGTACTCAATCTCACTGTCTCGCATCCTTTCTCACTATGATCAATGCTCAGCAAACTCAATCACTCAGCGCTGTATAATAACCGTAGCGGCGTGCAACCCGATCCCCCCATATATATATATATATATATTCGACTGCGCTCACTGAGGTGTGCAGACTCCGGAGGGGCTCCTTCAGCCCAAGCGCTATATCGTTGCGGCGTGCAACCCGATCCCATAAAATGTAATCAATATATCGTTGCGGCGGGCAGTCCAACCCATAACATATAATCAATATATTGTTGCGGCGTGCAACCCGACCCATAAGGTATAATATAATATGCTGCGGCGTGCAACCTAATCCCAAAATGTCACTCTCACTCAGACCCTCGGCCTCACTCAGTCATCACTCTCTCCAGTCTCACTCACGGGCTCATAATGTCATAAGAACTAGCCCAACAAAAATGATATGATGTATCAATAACAACAACTGAGACTGAGATATGATATGAATGCATGAATATGACTGAGTACGAAATATCAATAAAATTAGTGAGATGAAAGCCAGAAACGACCACTATGGGTCCTAACAACATCAACATGAAGCCTAAACATGATATTTAGCATGATTGACAACCCAATTACTTTATCGCATGGAGAAAACACAAATATCAACAAACTAGGGCCATTATACAGTGCCATGGAAGCAACAGAGTCCCAATTCACATGGTGCACACATACACGCCCGTTACCTAGCATGTGCGTCATCTCAATACCAATCACATAACACATATAGTGGGATTTCATACCCTCAACACTAAGTTTATAAGAGTTACTTACCTCGAACAAGCCAATACCAATGCCCACCAAGCCAAACGATGCTCCCAAAATGCCATCCCACGGTACCGACCTCCGAACGACTCAAAACTAGCCAAACACAACTCAAATATATCAAATAATGCCAAAGGAAACAAACCCAATTGATAAATGTCGAATCTTTAATCAAATTCCCAAAATCGACCAAAAAGTCAAATTTGGGCCCGCACTTCGGAACCCGACAAAACCCACAAAATCCGATAACACATTCAATTACGAGTTCAACCATACTAGTTTCACTCAAATTCGACTCCGGATCGATGTTCAAAACTCAAAAATCCACTTTATGAAATTTTATACAAAACCCCCAAATTTCACTTTAAAATCATCAATCAAATGCCAAAAACGAAGATGGATTCATGAAATATAACCAAAATCGAGTATAGAACACTTATCCCAATCCATATGGTAAAAATTGCCTCCGAAAATTGTCCAAATCCGAGCTTTCCAACTCAAAATATGGCCAAATGAACAACCTTCGATATTAAATATTTTTGCCCAGCTGTTCTGCCTTGTTTTGCATATGCCAAACGATCGCGAAACTTGCTTTTGATGCCTCCATTAGATTCCTTGGGAAACTTCAGTCAAGTTAAGCTTTAGAATCACTCCATTTGAACTTATAATGAAGGAGATATGTTGGTTTCAATATTTGGAAATAGTGCAGATTGTTAAATACGAAGTTAGTGGCAATTTCGTAATTAACTTGAAAAATCTGACAACTCAATTCTTAGTAAAATGACCATAAAATTCTTATACGATGTCTAAATTCGATGATTCTTTTTGCTACGGATTAGTAATTACGATGTGGATCTAATTAAATCAAAACAGAAATCAGAGCTCATTTGTTCAATGTTGTACCATTTATGCTCGAAGAAACGACGTCGAAACATAAGAAAAACTAGCGCAACACAACCCAAACCTATGCGAAACTCACCCAAACCTGTCGGGACCCCGTACGAACATACCAACAAGTCCCATAACATAACACAGATTTACTCGAGGCCTCAAATCACGCATAACAACATCCAAATGACGAAACACACCTCAAATCAAACTTTTCGAACTTTCGAACTTTCGACTTCCAAAAACTCGTGCCGAAACATATTAAATCAACTCGGAGTGAACTCAAATTTTACACACAAGTCCTAATACATCATACAGAGCTATGCATGCCCCCAATTTATCGAGCGAAGTTAAAATGCTCAAAATGACCGATCTGGTCGTTACATAATCACTTGCTGAAATCAACAAAAGGAGAACATAAACCATTTTCATTGGAGCCATGAATTGCAGGCTAATAATATATTGTACCCATCATTCATATGCACTTAGTTAGTACTCCCTCCGGACCACAATGAGTGATTTTTTGATTGTTTTCACTCAGATTAAGAGATCAACCTTTTAACATTAATTAGCAATAAAATTGACCATATTAACATTTACTATTTCTTCACATAAACACTCCTAACACATACTCCAACACTATTTACTCCAAGGCAATGTAGGAAAAAGACAATTAATTCATTCTTGAAATCTGAAAAAATCAGATATTTTGGATCACAAGAAAAAGGCCAAAAAATTACTTATTGTGGACCGGAGGGAGTAGTAATTTATAAAGCAAGATTATGACTTAATATAGTACTCCCTCCGGTCCACAGTAAGTGACCAATTTGAATTGGGCACACCCATTAAGGAAATACAAAAGTCTAGACAAAATAGTTAGTATGACTAAACTACCCTTAATTAAAATATTACAGCATAGTTAATGTGAGGAGTAAAAGACTTTTTAGTGATACGTACATAAAGGTAATTTTGGAAAAATAAATTAAATTTTTCTTGATTATATAAATGGACACTTATTTTTGACCAAAATAAAAAGGTAAATTGTCACGACCCCAAATCCTAACCGGTCGTGATGGCGCCTATCATGGAACTAGGCTAGCCAACCATCACCTTACTACGCGCTTATTCAATTATAACAGTTCACAATTTAATAATAAGCATGCAACCATAGCATCAATTAATATAATTAAGTCGTAGCGTCCCCATAACATTCTAAACAACCTCCCAAGAACTGGAGTCAATAGTCATCAGCATCTAAGAATAAATAAATCTAACTCTGCTAAACTATAATAAATGTCTCTGAATCAAATGCTAAAACTAAATAAGGAAGGAAGTGGAGAAGCTGTGGATGCTGGACAACTACCTTGAAATCCCGTAAACAACGGCTAACGAACTGAGACAGCTACTGCTCCGAACCGTCACCTGAATCTGTGCACAGAGGCACATAGAGTCTTTATGATTATGCCAACTCAGTAGTAATGAAAATAAATCACAGTCTGAGTAATATAAAACACACAATACAGATACACCATTCCACAAAACCAGTAAAATTCCAAGTCACCATATAGTATTCATCAAATAATAAGTTCAAAATCAGTTTCCAGAAATCCTTTGAAAACGAGTACAATATCAGTATATCTCAGTAAAAACCAGTTTGAAAACAAAGTAAATCATAGTTCGAAAACTCAGTAAAATTCTTCATAAAACTACCCCTCAGTCCAAAATCATTTATCGTAACCATTGCCCATCAGGCATCCTCACCATCACTCAATATCAGCCCATCAGGCATCTTCACAGTCACTCGGTATCAGCCCATTAGGTATCCTCACAGTCACTCAGTAACATCCCATTAGGCATCCTCACAATCACTCAGTAACAACCATCAAGCATCCTCGCAATCACTCAGCATAAGCCCCGCGGGCATCACTCAATCGGCACCGGCGCTCACTGGGGGTGTGTACAGACTCCGGAGGGGCTCCTGCAGCCCAAACGCTATATAAAAAGCCGCATCACGGCGTAAATCAGTCACAACATAGGCCCGAAACCTCACTCAGTCGGACACTCTCAATTTGCCCATCAGGCCATAAGTATACCGGGTTCTCAACCCAAAATTAATGTTTCATTTTCAAGAAATAGTTTCAAAATACTCTGAGTGTCAAAATAATTTATCAGGAAAAGACTGAGTGAAAATCACAACATATCAAGTGAGGAAACACAGTAAAAGAGCCCCCAAGGGATAAACAGATCGGCACTAGGCCCCAAACATGGCTTACAACCCAAATCATATCATAATAAAATAATACTAATTAAGAATAGCTTAGAAATCGATTTCGCAACACAATAGTCGCCTAAATAGGAAAGATGTTCCAAAGTTTCCACTTTTTTATTTCAAAACCCGTGAAAGGGTGCATAGTCCGGAGTTTCATACCCTCATGACAGGATTTAAAGACATTACTTACCTCAAAACTAGTCCGAAAACTATTCCACGACACGCTTGCCTCGAGAATCAACCTCCGAAGGCTCCAAATCTACCAAGTTCAGATTTTTATCATCAATATGTGCTTAAGAAAAAATTTCCAATCGAAAGATATCAATTTAACTCAAAAATCCGAAACCGGTCAAAAACGTACCCCCGGGACCGCGTCCTGAAACTCAGAAATTTTTACAGAAAAATATTATTCATCTTCTCACGATTCCGTACACCATAATCGGAGTTCGTTTGACCCCTCAAATTGACCCATAAAGGTCTCTTAATCTCAAGCCCTAAAACCCAATTTTTCTATTGATTTTCCACGAATTTGCACTTTTTTATGCTTATAATCATCCATAATCGAGTTTTAATGGTCAAGACGCTTACCTTTATGAATAACACTGATTTCCTCTCTTAAAAATAGCCTCAAAAGCTTCTTCCCGTTCAAAAATTGGAAGAAAACTCGACCTGCTCGTTATAGGTATACTGTTCACGCGTTTTACTTCTCCCAATAGATTCCTTGTGAAATTATAATGAATTTAGGCTTTTGATTCACTCAATTTGGCCTTATAATGAAGGAGATATGTAGGTTTTAAGATTTGCAAACAGTGCAGGTTTTAATACGCCGTCAGGGGCAATTACGTAATGAACCTGAAAAATCTGGGCAACCTTGGTAAAATGGCCATAAAATCCTCATACGATGTCCAAATTCGACGATTCTTTTTGCTACGGGTCCGTAATTACAATACGGATCTAATACTTCATTCAAGACAGTAATTGGAGCTCGTTTGTTTAATATGATATCATTTATACTTGAAGAAACGACGTCGAAGCATTCTTGAAATGGCCAAGTTAAATTCCGTTAACCATCCGAAGTCGTCCCGAGGCCCTTGAGACCTCAAATAAATTTACCAAAACATCCCATATGATCATTCAAACTTAGTTGCACTCTCAAAACACCAAAACTAACATCAAAACACCAATTTTACCTCGGATTCAGGCCTAAGAACTTTGATATTTCTAATATCCACCAACGATGCCGAAACCATTCAAAACAACTCCGATTGACCTGAAATTTTGCAGACATATCCAAAATGATATTACGAACATGTTCCAACTGTCTGAATTCCATTCCGACCCCGATAGCCTATTTTTCACTGCGACCGAAAATCACCAAAAACTAACTTTTGCCAATTCAAGCCTAATTCTACACCGGGTGTCACAACAATATTCCGGACGCACTCCTAAGTCCCAAATCACCTAACGAAGCTATTCGAGTTGTAAAATCTACATTTTGAGGTCATTTACAAATATTTCAACTTTCAGTTGACTTTTCTCATTCTAAGACTATTTTTAAGGACTAAGTGATTAAATTCTCATTTTAATCATTCCGATTTCAAGCCTACCAACTCTAACACATTAATAACAGATATTTTAATGTAAATTCTACGTAACGACATACCAGAGACAATTATCGTGGATTGAAGATAGTAAATGATAATACAAAAAGTCAAAGTTAAACATTTCATGAAGTAACTTCTAAGAGTAAATGCGTAGATTATGTCTTATCTTAATTTGTTTTTCTTTATATTACTAAAAACTGCTTCGGTCAGAAATTTCTTGTAGAATAACATTTTAATGGGACCGGCTCTTTTCCACTTTTGAGTAAGCATCAAGTATAAAAATTGAAAAAGTTAAAAGTTAAGCATTTTAATTTGTGGAATAAATTTCTATGGAAGTAAATGCATTATCTTATCAAATATTAGTGCCTTGTAGGTATGAACCCTTAGTAGAGACGGTGTACAATTTTGAGCGTATGAGTTCTAAATTTTAGAAAATACAGTTTTTTTGTGTTCAGTATAATTTTTTATACATATATATTAACAGAAGCGAATGCATGCGGATCGAAGCAGTGTCGTGCGACATTGCTTCATCAATTTTTTTTTACAAAATATATGTATTAACATAAAGTAAATGACTCCTCTTGTCACAGACCATCACATGATACGTTGATTAAGTACTTGATTTTGCTTTAGGAGGTCAAAGGATGAGCCTTACTGACAATATAAATTGAATTAAACTCAAAACATCTTCTAACTTTTATGATTCAACAAAGCTAATGGTTAGGTTATTTCTTGTATAAAAATCATAATTAATTTATTTATTTTCATCTTTTATAAATATTAATAACACTTACGAAAAATCACACGTATGATCCTACATATTAAGTGAATTTTTAATAGAAATATATGGTATGAGCCAAAACATTGGGATAGCTTTTACATAGGAATCTGGACTGAGCTCCACTTTGGACTAAGAATAATGACTAATAATCCAAAAAGTCAAGTTAAACATTTCGCAAAGTAAATTCATACACCATATCTTATCAAAATTCTTGGTTTCACGTGTCAGAAACTAATTCTCGTCCATTTATAAGTAACTTATTATAAAAATGGATTAATTTATAAAATATCGTTAATATTAGTCAAATATTAACAATATTAACCAATTAACAATACCAAAAAAAGGTCAATTATTTGCTTTCTTTTGAATGAGTGTTATTAGATAGATTTGTTAAATCTTAAGGAGTTTGAATCTCAACTTTGAGATAATTTGGTGGAGCTTGAGGTGGTTTGAATTGAAAATTCTAAGTAGAAGATGAACACGAAAAAAAAAATATGTATCACACTGTGTATCATTTTAGTATCACTAATGTATCATATTAGTATCAAATATGTATTACATGTATACCTGTGTATGATACATACGTGATACATGTGTCGCAGAAGAATTTTTTGAACTCGATTTTAACTACGAATTTTGATACCAAATCAGTCCAAATCACCTCCAATCTTCCTCAAATTTTATATATTGACTCATCTATATGTTTTCAATGAATTTCAACCAACCCATTGAAAAAAGTCATTTTTTGCTTAGATTTTTGGAATATATATATATATATATATCCTGTATTTCATCACCTTGTTTGCTATTTCATCCATGAAATTTTCTTTTTGTCTTACATCTAATGTTGCTATTCCTGTTTAAAAATATGGAAGGAGATCTTTGCGTGTAATTCTTGCAGAAAAAAACTCTATTTATTTGGGTTGTCAATTTTTATATGTGATCGGCTAGTTTTAATAAGTTTATGATCAATGGCTAGTGGTTGGTAAGTTAAGATTTATTTAGGACATTTGGGTATGGAATAAAAAAAAGGAGAGACTGGTAGAGCTCATCTTTGTCAGCGGCATTCTCCCTTCTATCTATCTTGAATTGAATTATGGAGGTGCAATTTATTTGGAGGAGGTGGGTTCGAGAAGAAAAGCCATGTACTATTATATTCTTGGTCTCATTTTATATGAACATATTTGACTGATCACCAAATAAATAGAAAAACTTTTAAAATTTGTGATTTTAAAAAATACAATGACATTTTGTGGATATAAAATCATCCATTAAGGGTAAAAGAAATTTTAAAGTGAAAGTATTTTTACATATAAAAACATGTCATTATTTTTGGGACCGATTAAAAAGAAGCGCGAATACTTAATTGATTTATTAGAATGGTAATATGTAGTTCCAAAAGAGTATAGTATACTATATTTAGAGTCAAATTACATTAGGACTCATAATTTAGGATACAGCCCTACATTTTCTCTGGGCATTGACACGTGTAATTAATACATTGGACTTCACCATCATCACATACGAATCCTTTCAAACTGCAACCCAATTTATTTTTGCAAAAATAATTACTATCACAAACACATAGGCTTTTGTAGCAAAATGGATCCATCTTATAATTATCATCTTTGCAAATAAACTCACAGTCACTGTCACTGTTGCAATGCACATACGCTACATTTCTTGCTTCCACTTCATATAATATACCTGTTATAATATTCATTTCATTAGTTAGATATAGAAGAATTAACCTAAATAAGCACACCAGATATTTAATTTAAAGTAGTCGGCAAATCAGAGACGAAGCTATGTGCGGCCAAGGATGGTCATCTGAACACCTTTTGCCGAAAAATTATACTGTATATAAGATAAAATATTACTGCTTGTTACTGATAAAGAAAGGACTTTGAACATCCTTACATAGCCCACCTTATTGAATTCTCTGCCTTCGACTTTGGCAGACGTTATAATATATGTATAATTCATATATAATATAAGTATAACCAGTGGCGAAGCCAGAATTTTTCTCAAGGGTGTTCAAGCTTGAAAGAAGTGAAAAAAATTTACCAACAAAGGGTATTCAATATATGTTATATACAGTCAAACCTCTCTATAACAACCTCGTTTGTTCCGAATATTTTTGGATGTTATAGCGAAGTGTTGTTATAGAGAACATATATTATAACATAACATGAAAATTGGTTCCGAAAAAGCTTGGCTTTTATGGAGAAATATTGTTATATAGAGATGTTATTATTGAGAGGTCTGACTGTACCTCTAAAATCTAATATTTTACATATATACACAATATAATTTTTTGACGAAAAATAATCAATTGATCACCCTTTTAGACATATAGCTTCACCCCTGCGTATATTGTGCATGATCACTGAATAATATATGTATACAGGCTAGTAAGACTAAATAAAAATTAGAGAGAGATCACTACTTGTGAAAACCAACAAAAGGAGAAGAGAAACAATCGTCTTTGGAGCAGCCATGTGTGGTAGGCTAATCTGTTTTTCGCATTCATCTACATGCACTAGCAATTTATAAAGCAAACATTATATTGTGCTTAATTAAGAAGATTAATAAATGATAATCCAAAAAGTCAAATTAAACATTACGTAAAGTAAATTCTAAAACTAAATGCATAAAACATGGTTTTTATTGTTACGAAGGAAAATGTTCCCCTCAAGAAATTAATTGTTTTTTTTTAAACTTATCTTCCCGTATTTAATGAATGAAAAATATTTCTCAATATTAGATTGGTAAGTAAAATAGTTTTAACTCTTGTTCTAAGGAAAACAATAGCTTGTTTTAAGGGGATATCACATTTGGATGTACAATTTTTACCATTTTTGCCTTATTTTGGTGTCTGTGGGTGTCACGACCCGAAATTTCTACCTTCGGGACCGTAATGACGCCTAACATTTTACTTATAGGCAAGTCAACATTAGAATAATTTAATCCATTTTTAACAATTCATTTTAATTAAATAGTAAAGAAACCAAACAACTGGAATAATGTCTGAATTAAAGTGAACAAACAAAAATAATAACGATATCTAAATACCATCCCAGAACTGAAGTCACAAGTGCATGAGTGTCTAGAATAATATAAACAAAGTTTTGAATAAAAATAAAGCTGTCTGAAAGAAAGCACACGGCTAAGATAAAGTAGAATGGAACTTAAGAGCTACGAACGTTGTGCAGCTATACCTCAAGTCTCCTCTGTTAGCTGAATCCGAGAAAATCTACCGTACGTCACTGGGACCTTCTTTGGTATCTGCAAAAGAAGTCCAGAGTGTAGTATGAGTACAACCCATCCCATGTACTCTGTAAGTGCTGAGTCTAACCTCGACGAAGTAGTGACAAGGCTAAGGCAATTTTCTTACATTAACCTGTACACAATAATAATAATAATAACAGGAATGAAGTAAGACAAGTAAATTATATCAATACTTGAAGTCAATTCAACAGTCCTAACCAATTATTTCTTTTATCATTCTGTTGCGGCGTGCAACCCGTTCCCCCAATATAATCCTTCAATTAATTTCCATTGCAGCATGCAACCCGCTCCAACAATATAACTTAAAATATAATCCATCGCGGCGTGAAACCCGATCCCCCATTATATTCATTTTTATTTCCGTTGCGACGTGCAACCCTGTAACGATCCAGTCGGTCGTTTTGAGAGTTAGCGCCCCAATCCCCTAATAATTGTTTTTCCTACTTTTATATCTTCTTATGGGACTTGTCGGAATGATTAGTTGTGAAATTCTGAGAGTTTTTGGACACATAGTCCCTATATATGAGTTTAAGCTTTAGAAATCGAACTGTAGTTGGAACTGTATGAATACGGATCCGGAATGGAATTCAGTTGACTCCGTTAGCACCGTTGGGTGATTTCGGGGTTAGGAGCGTGTTCGGAATATGTTCTCGAGGTCTGTAGTAGATTTATGCTTGAATTGGCGAAAGTTAGAATTTCGGCGATTTCGGCCGATAGATAAAATTTTGATATGGGGCTCGGAATGAATTTAGAGAGTGGCCGTAGGTCCTAGTGTCATTTATGACCTGTGTGTAAAATTTGAGGTCATTCAGACTAGTTTTGACGTGTTTCGGCATCGGTTGTAGATTTATGCATAATTGGTGATTTTGATGTTATGTGATGTGTTTTGAAGGCTCGACTAAGTTTGGATAAGGTATTAGGACTGGTTGGTAAGTTTGGTTGAGGTCTCGGGGCCCCCAGAGATGTTTCAGATGCTCAACGGGATGGGTTTTGAACTTAAAACCAGCTGAAGCATTCTGGTGCTGGTGTTTCGCACCTGCGGAAGGGGAGCCGCAGGAGGTGTGGACACGCAGGTACGGAGGGGGCCATCACAGATGCGGAATTGGCCTGGGTCAGCCAGGCTCGCAGGTGCGACAAGAGTCCCGCAGATGCGGAGCTGCAGATGCGGCCCAGTGACCGCAGGTGCGTTTCCAGCTCACTTTATAATTTTTCGCACCTGTGATGTATTTTCCGCAGGTGCGGTCCAAGGGGGCGCATGTGCGGGATCGCTGTGCAGTTTATACAAAAATTCGAGGGTTTGAAATTCATAATTCTAAAAATGATTGGGAGCTCGGGATTAGGAGATGGGTTTTGAAGAGAAGACTCATAGGTAACGATCCCTAACCTTATTTCACTTGTATATCACTAATCTATAGAAATTTCTTCAATACACTCAATGAATTTGGGTAAAAAATCATGAAAATGGGAGGAAGGTTCCCAAAATAGAAATATGAGATTTTAATGAGATTTTGACGTCGGTTTTCGATGATTCTTGTTCAACTGAGTTCGTGAGCAAATGGGTGTTCTAAATTTATAACTTTCACTCGATTCCGAGACGTGGGCCCGAGGGAATTTTTGGACAATTTTCTAATTTCGCGTATTATCCTTGAACTAATTAGCTAGATCGATTTCTTACAATGATATTTAAATTTTGCAATTGAATTGAATAGATTTGGGCCATTCGGAGTCGGGTACTCGTGGCAAGAGCGTGATTTTGAGTTAAGTAGAGCAGTCGAGGTAAGTGTCTTCCCTAACTCTATGTTGGGGACTTCCCCTTAGGTTGTTTTGATATTATTTGTTGTATGAGCGCCATGTACGTGAGGTGACGAGTACGTGCATGAGACATTGTTTCTAAAAATCCATTTTTCCTTCCATGCCATAAATCATTTCACTCTTATTTCACTGTTTAATGTGCTAGTTGTGTAGTTTAGATTAGGAAGGAGCATGTCTACCTGTTTTACCTGAAATTCTTATTTGATACTATGTGCACCATGTTTAGTTAGTCCTATTTAGTGTTTTGCCTGTAACTTTTCTCCTAAACTATTGAAATAAACCTTATCCGGCATTCATTCGCATTTCATATTTAAATTGGGACTACGAACGTATTCCAGGAGCTTTCCCCTGTACTGCATATTTAAATTGGGACTACGGACGTATTCCGGGAGCTTTCCACCTGTACTACATATTTAAATTGGGACTACGGACGTATTCTGGGAGATTTTCCCCTGTACTGCATAATCATTCGGGACTACAGTACGGTATCCCGGGAGATTCCACTTTGTGATATATATTATGTTGAGCCGAGGATTTTCTTATTGTAAACTTATATTGTTTTTCTTAAACTGTTTACTGTAGACATTACCTATATTTTTGTACTTTTTTAAACTGACTTATTTAGAAATCCAGTAGAGCCTTAACCTGACCTCGTCACTACTTGACCGGGATTAGGCTTGACACTTACTGGGTACCAAATATTTTGTACTCATGCCCTTTCCTGCACATTTTTTCATGTGCAGATCCAGGTACGAGCTATCAACCTCATGGTTATTCGCTGCTGCTGATTTCATGAGACTGCTAGGTATTTCTGCCGCATCCGCAGAATCCTCCGAGTCTCCTTCCATTCTATCTTGTAGAGACGTTCTTATGTACTTTCCCAGTTTTTGTTAGAGCTTCAGTGGTGTTAGAAGATTGTGATTGTTTGTGATAGTCCGGGTTTTGGGAAGTTATATTTTGTACGTGCCAAGTGGCGATGTTTCATTAGTAGATTTACTTTATTCCGTATTTATTTTATTGTTTCTATTTAATATCTTTTCCGCAATTAGGCTTACCTAGTCGTAGAGACTAGGTGCCTTCACGATGCCTTTCAGAGGGTAAATCAGGTCGTGACAAGTTGGTATCATAGCGTCTAGGTTCATAGGAGTCACAAGTCACAAGCCGGTTTATTAGGGTCTCGCGGATCGGTATGGAGACATCCGTATCTATCTTCGGGAGGCTATGTAACTGTTAAAAACAATCATATTTCTTTGATTTCCTTGTCGTGCGAGTTATTGACATCAAAATATTTTTTTCTAAAATTCTATTATATTCTTTCCCACAGATGGTGAGGACCCGTACTGGGAGGACCAACGACCAGGAACCCGAGCCTCCTGCCAGAGCTGCCAGAGGCCGGGGTCGGGGTAGAGGAGGACCATGCGGTGCAGCCCTAGCATCGGCGAGAGCAGCGACAGAAGAGCCTATAGCAGCCCCAACTGGAGAGCCGACACAAGAGGTCCCTATTGCTGCTCCAGCCTTACAGGAGAATTTAGCTCAGTTCATGAGCATGTTCAGCACTCTAGCTCAGGCTGGACTACTTCCGATAGCTCCCGCTACATCTCAGACCGGGGAGGGGCACAGACTCCTGCAGCCCGCACTCCTGAGCAGATGGGCCAGGTTGATCATGCCCCAGAGTATATTCCTATGCCCCCAGTGGCTCCGGTACAACATAGGACCAGGGTAGCTGCTTCTTAGGCAGAGCAGCTCAGACTTGAGAGGTACAAGAAGTACCACCAACCTATTTTCAGCATACTAGCTTCAGACGACGCTTTGGGATTTCTTGAGGAGTGCCATCGTATTCTCCACACTATGGGCATTGTGGAGACCAGTGGGGTTTATTTCATCGCTTTCCAGCTGATGGGAGCGGCATATCAGTGGTGGCGGGCCTATGATCTGAGTAGTCGGGATGAGGCAACCTCACTCACTTGGACTCAGTTTTCAGAGATGTTTCTGTGAGAGTATGTCCCTCAGAGCCTCAGGGATACTTAGCGCGGGGAGTTCGAGCAGTTGCGCCAGGGTACTATGATTGTGTCGGAGTATGCAGTCCGGTTCAGTGAGTTAGCTCAACATGCACCAGCCTTGGTTGCTACAGTCAGAGAGCGGGTTCGCCGCTTTATTGAGGGACTTCACCCTAGTATTCGGACCAGTATGGCCAGAGAGTTGGAGATGGCTATCACTTATCAGCAGGCAGTGAGTATTTCCAGGATAGTAGAGGGCATGTTCGCCCGGGACCGATAGGAGAGAGAGGCCAAGAGGTCTCGAGATACTGGCCATTTTTCAGAAGCTCGTGCACCAACAGCACGGTACGGTAGGGGATTTGTGTGTCACCGTGTTCATTCAGCCCTTCCAGCAGTTAGCGGTATTCCGGATCCTCCTAGACCTCAGGAGTTCTATTATGCACCGCCAGTATCTAGTGTGCCTCCAGTTCGAGGTGCTATTTCCGGTCAGCCCAACATGCCAGCTCCTATTCAGTCTTAGCCGCAGCGTCCTCCGAGGCGTTGTTTTGAGTGTGGTGACACTCGCCACGTGATTAGAGATTGCCCAGGGCCAGTATGGATGCACCTCCACAGTATTATCAGCCTCCACGTGCTCCGCCGGGTCCTCCGGGTCCTCCAGGTATTCTTTCTACCCCAGCTGCCCCCACCTCCTCAGTTAGCTCGAGGTGGAGGTCGGGGAAGTAGAGGTCGCCCTAGAGGGGGAGGACAGGCCAGATACTATGCCCTTCCATCCCGTTCCAAGGCCGTTGCTTCAGACTTAGTCATCATATGTATTGTCCCTGTTTGCCATAGGGATGCATCGGTATTATTTGATCCAGGCTCTACGTATTCATATGTGTCCTCTTATTTTGCTCCACATTTGGGGATATCTCGAGATTCTTTGAGTTCCCCTATTTATGTATCTACTCCTGTGGGAGACTCTCTAGTTGTGGACCGCGTATATCGATCATGTTTGATTTCTCTTAGTGGTTTTGAGACTAGGGCTGATTATTATTACTCAGCATGGTAGATTTTGATGTTATATTGGGCATGTTTTGGTTGTCGCCCCATTATGCTATTCTTGATTGTCACGCTAAGACCGTGACGCTAGCTATGCCAGGCTTTCCGAGATTAGAGTGGAGAGGTACCTTAGAGTATACTCCCCGCAGGGTCATTTCTTTCCTTAAGGCTCATCGGATGGTTGAAAAGGGGTGTGATGCGTATTTGACCTATGTGAGAGATGTCAGTGTTGATGCCCCTCCAGTTGAGTCAGTCACAATAGTGAGGGACTTTCCTGATGTATTCCCAGCTGATCTTCCAGGTATGCCGCTCGACATAGATATTGATTTCTGCATTGATGTGTTGCCGGGCACCCAACCCATTTCCATTCCTCCTTACCGGATGGATCCTCCTGAGTTGAAGTAGTTGAAGGAGAAGTTGCAGGAGTTTCTTGAAAAGGGTTTCATCAGGCCCAGTGTATCACCTTGGGGGGTGCTCCAGTGTTATTTATGAAGAAAAAGGATGGCTCTATGCGTATGTGTATTGATTATCGGCAGCTGAACAAGGTTACAGTGAAGAACATGTATCCTTTGCCTCAGATTGATGATTTATTCGACCAGCTACAGGGTTCCAGAGTATTCTCCAAGATTGACTTGCGATCTGGCTATCATCAGCTGAAGATTCGGGAGTCAGACATCCCGAAGACTGCCTTCAAGACTAGATATGGCCACTATGAGTTTCTTGTTATGTCTTTTGGGCTGATCAATGCCCCAACAACTTTTATGCATTTGATGCACAATGTGTTCCGTCCTTATCTTGTTTCTTTCGTCATTGTGTTTATTGACGACATTCTGGTATATTACTGATCACGTGAAGATCATGAGCAACACTTGAGGATCGTGCTTCAGACGTTGAGGGAGAAGAGATTGTATGCGAAATTCTCTAGGTGTGAGTTCTAGCTTGATTCAGTGGCATTCTTGGGCCACATAGTGTCTTCTGATGGGATCAAGGTAGATCCGAAGAAGGTGGAGGCGGTGCAGAGTTGGCCTAGACCGTCATCAGCTACAGAGGTCCGCAGTTTCCTTGGTTTGGCAGGGTACTACCATCACTTTGTAGAGGGGTTTTCATCTATTGCAGTGCCTATGAGGAGACTAACCCAGAAGGGGGCTCCGTTCAGGTGGACCGAGGAGTGTGAGGAGAGCTAGCATAAGCTCAAGACAGCTTTGACTTCGGCCCCAGTATTAGTGTTACTACAGGTTCGGGGTCCTACACTGTCTACTGTGATGCCTCGAGGATTGGCCTTGGAGCAGCGTTGATGCAGGACGGTAGGGTGATTGCCTACACGTCCAGACAGTTGAAGGTGCATGAGAAGAATTATCCGGTTCATGACCTAGAGTTAGCAACTATTGTTCACGCCCTGAAGATCTTGCGTCATTATTTGTACGGTGTTCCATGTGAGATTTTTATGGATCACCGGAGTTTGCAACACTTGTTCAGGCAGAAGGACCTCAATTTGCGCCAGCGTAGATGGTTGGAGTTACTAAAGGACTATGACATCACTATATCATACCACCCGGGAAGGCCAATGTGGTGACCGACTCCTTGAGTCACCAGGGGGGAGAGTCTGGGGAGTTTGGCATATCTTCCGGCAGTTGAGAGGCCCTTAGCCTTGGATGTCCAGTCCTTAGCCAGTCAGTTCGTGAGGTTGAATCTTTCAAAGCCTTGCCGGGTTTTAGCTTGTTTGGTGGCCCGGTCTTCTCTTTATGACCGCATTCGAGAGCGCTAGGATGATGATCCCCACCTTCTGGTTCTTCAGGACAGGGTTTGACGAGGTAACGCCAGGGATGTGAGTATAGGAGATGACGGTGTGATGAGGATTCAGGGTCGGATATGTGTGCCCAATGTGGATGGGCTTCGAGAGTTTATCCTTGAGGAGGCCCATAGCTCGCGGTATTCCATTCATCCGGGTACCGCGAAGGTGTACCAGGATTTGAAATAACACTATTGGTGGAGAAGGATGAAAAATGATATAGTGGAGTTTGTGGCCAAGTGTCTCAACTGTCAGCAAGTCAAATATGAGCATCAGAGGTCAGGAGGGTTACTTCAGCATATTGAGCTTCCATAGTGGATGTGGGAGTGGATCAGCATGGACTTTGTGGTTGGACTTCCTCGGACTTTGAAAAAGTCCGATGCTATTGGGTGATTGTGGATCGGCTGACCAAGTCAGCCTATTTCATTCCAGTGTTGACTACATACTCCTCCGAGAGGTTGGCAGAGATTTATATCAGGAGATTGTTCGCCTCCACGGTATTCCAGTATCTGTCATTTCAGACAGAGGTACACATTTCACTTCACGGTTCTGGAGAGCCGTTCAGCAGGAGCTAGGCACCAGGGTAGAGTTGAGTACAACATTTCCCTCAGACGGACAGGCAGTCCGAGCGCACGATTCAGATTCTTAAGGATATGCTCCGTGCCTGTGTGGTGGATTTTGGAGGTTCATGGGACCGATACTTGCCACTTGCAAAGTTTTCTTATAATAACAACTACCGATCAAACATTCAGATGGCGCCATATGAGGCTTTGTATGGTAGACGGTGCCAGTCCTTAGTGGGGTGGTTTGAGCCGGGCGAGGCCTGATTGTTGGGTACATATTTGGTCCAGGATGCCCGGACAAGGTGAAGGTGATTTAGGAGAGACTTCGCACGGCTCAGTCCAGGCAGAAGAGTTATGCGGACCGGAAGGTTCGTGAATTGGCATTTATGGCTGGTGATCAGGTTTTGCTTCGGGTAACGCCTATGAAGGGCGTCATGAGGTTCGGGAAGAAGGGTAAGCTGAGTTCGAGATTCATTGGTCCTTTTGAGGTACTGCGGCGTGTTCGGGAGGTTGCTTATGACCTAGCCTTGTGTCACGACCCCAAATCTAAACTGGTCGTGATGGCGCCTATCGTGATACTAGGCTAGCCAATTCACTGAAAATAATAAAATGATATTCCATTTAATACATCAAATATCCGAATTTTTCATAATAATTCTATTTCTTAAGCATTTCAAAACAATAAAAATGATTAGAACATCTAAACACAGCCCCAACATCTTGAGTCAACCGTCATGAGCATCTAAGAGGTGATACAGTCTAATACAAATCCTCTACTACAAAAAGTCTGGGAATGTAAAGTAAAATGACAGAGTAAGAGAGAGAAAGAGTAGGCTGCGGACGCCCAGCAACTGCCTTACAATCTCCGAACAATGCTCCAAATGGGGTAGCTCAACTACCGATCTGCCCCGGTACCTGAATCTGCACACAAGGTGCAGGGAGTAACGTGAGTACGCCAACTCAGTAAGTAACCAAAGTATCTAAAAACTTGAGTGCAGTGACGAGCATTTAAACTTTATAGTTTCATAAAAATAAGTACCAGTAAAGGTAATAGATCGAGTCAAGAGACCACATTTACCAAAGATTTCACAAAACTCCAGTTGTTCCATTTAAACTTGTATAAAACATTAGTCAGCATTTATCAAGAGGCTCAGTGTAAAGAAAAGTGAAATCAGTAGTCTCATAAAAATATCAGCCACTCGGGCACAATGTCGCTCACAAATAAAGCCTCTCGGGCAAGCCTCTTAGTCACTCGTGACTCTACTCTCATAAGTCAATGCTCACACTCAACACTCTCACTCATCAGGTGCCATATAAAAACTGTTGCGGCGTGTATATATATATACATATATTGCTGCGGCGTGCAACCCCATCCATCTAACATACGCTGCGGCGTGCAGCCCGATCCATATAATTGTCGACTGCGCTCACTGGGGGTGTACAGGCTCATGAAGGGGCTCCTACAGCCCAAATGCTATATTGCTGCAGCGTGCAACCCGATCCAATATATGTATTGCTGCTGCGTGCAACCTGATCCATATATAATGTATATTGCTGCAATGTGCAGCCCGATCCATATGTAATATATAATATATATATTGCTGCGGCGTGCAACCCGATCCATAACTATCCTCACATATTCGGCTCTCGGCCTCACTTAGTCATCCCCACAAGCCACTCGGGAAACTCATCTCAACTCACGGGACTCAACCCCAATTACCTTCCAGAGTTTCAAACAGTGTGATAACAGTGAAAATGAAAACAAGTAGAAAACATGACTGAGTTCACAATTGTTCTATCAAGATAGTGTGAGAATAGTGTAAAAGTACCTCTGAGGGTCTAAACAGGTCGGCACAAGGCCCCAAACATGGCTCACAACCCATAAACAAGTGTAAATTTCTAAAATTACAGGATGTCTTAAGGTTTCAAATCGAATACGCGGCTTAATAGTCGCTACGGGATGGACCAAGTCACAATCCCTATCGGTGCACACCCACTCGCTCGTTACCTAGCATGTGCGTCACCTTATTTACCAAAACAATATAAAATGCCGGGGTTTCATACACTCAGGTTTAGAGTTACAATCGTTACTTACCTCAAACCAGCCCGAATACTAATCCGTGATGCTCTTTCCCCTCGAATTGACCTCCGATTGCTTCAAATCTAGTCAAAATCAGATTTATACCATCAATGTACGCTAAAGGAATGAGTTCCACATGAAAATTATCAAATTAGATCAAAAATTCCGAATTTGGCTCAAACCCTGCCCCCGGGCCCACGTCTCAAAATCCGATAAAAATTACATCACAAGAATCTTTATCCTCCCACGAGTCCGTATATACCAAGGACATCAAAATCGGACCTCAAATGGCCCCTCAAATCCTCAATCATAGGTCTCCAAATCATAAGCCCCAAATTCCTAATTTACACTGATTTTTCCTTTTATTTCACCCCAATTCAGTTCAAAAAATCACATAGAAACGAGTTATAAAGTCAAAAATCTTATCTCCAAGTGTTCTTCTTTGATTCCCTCTTTAATCCTTCTCAAATGTTTCAAAAATTGCCCAACAATGGAGAAGGTAGACTAAATTTCGTGAAAATGGCTTTTATTAAAACACTGCCCAGCACTTATATGCTCTTCAGTGCTTTCGCGCCTCAAGGTCCGCGTTCATGAAGCACTAGGAATTCCTACTCTACGCATTCGCGTCCACCCACACGCGTTCGCACAGAGTAAACGGGCAGACCATCCACGGGCCCAAACACCTACGCGATTGCACCAGTCCAAACACAATCGCACTGCTTCCCCTTCCCTCACTTACGCGATCGCGGCCCCACATAGGCGATCACATAGAATAAAAACAGCTTCCTCAGAACAAGCCTATGCGATCGCAGCCCCACTATTGCGATCGCATATAAGGAAACCAGTGGGCAAAAATTGCAGCAGCTACAACAGTCCCTCTAAGGCCAAACACACTCTGATAACCACCCGAAACTCACTCGAGGCCCTCGGGACCTCAACCAAACATACCAACACATCCCATAACCTCATTCAAACTTAGTCGGGCCTTCGAAACATCAAAAACAACGCAAAAACACAAAAATCACATCAAATTCAAGCCTATGAACTTTGAAACTTCTAAATTCCGCCAATGATGCCGAAACCAATCAAAACACGTCCGAATGACCTGAAAATTTGCACACATATCCAAAATGACATTACGAACCTGCTCCAACTTTCGGATTTCCATTCCAACCCCGATAGCCTATTTTTCACTGCCAACTGAAAATCGCTAAAAACTAACTTTCGCCAATTTAAGCCTAATTCTACACCAGACATCAAAACCACATTCCGAACACACTCCTAAGTCCCAAATCACCTAACGAGCTATTCGAACCATAAAATCTACATTCTGAGGTTGTTTACCAAATAGTCAACTTCCGATTGACTTTTCTAACCATAAGGCCAACTTAAGAGACTAAGTGTCTCATTTCTCTCCAAAAATCGCTCCGAACCCAAGCCAACCAATCTAACACAACATAATGAAGATGAACCACATATAATGAAGTAGAAACGGGGGAAACAAGGCTAAACTCTCAGAACGACCGGCCGAGTCGTTACATTCTCCCCCACTTAAACATACTTTCGTCCTCGAACGTGCCAAGAGTTGTTCTCCAACACCATCAAACTGCAGTGTAGGCTACCATGCACATACTCGGGGGTGATCCCACGTCACCCTATCCCATATAGGTCTAATAGCACAACACAGTTGAAATTTTGAAATCCAATCCTGACCCATAAACCTTAGAACCAAATTCCCACCTCTGAAATAATTTACAAGATCAAAATTCCTCAACTATAAACTGAATAAGTCTGAACACGCTGTATCAAGACATATCCGTAACCCCAAACATAATCACATAATATACCGCATGACTCAAACACTCATAGCGATAACTCCTAATTGCAATAGTTGCTCAAACAACCCAATATCGGTAAACAACCTCTTATCAAGCAAAGCCTCGCTTTAATACTTTCATAAGGTGCTGATGATGAAAGAAACACGTAGAAACTAGTAACCATTCATCTTATCAGTCAGACATGAAGCTCCCCCTTCCCAAACAGGAATTATAGCAAATTTCTAAGCCGACTCCCAATATTTATCCTTCCAACTATGCAGTAGTCAATTATGACAGTACTCATTCTAGGACCAATAACCTCTTCTCATCCAACACGACCACTCTGATGACATGACACATAAATAAAATTCAAAGCCATAACCTATGCATCTCGTGCACTCAATAGCAACATCCCAATGTAACCAAATTATATAAAATATTCACGCGAGAGGACTATCCTGCCATTAGAAAGTACCATCTCAACATCATGCTAAGATCTTGACACTCATCGAAAAAAAATCAAAACACACGCTGGTCCACATGAAATACTACAAGCCACCTGACTCAAAATCAATAATCATTCGAAATCCGAAATCAAGTACTCAAAGTGCATTGCCATAACCAAGGGGAAACCGGACGATACCATGCCACACGAATCAGAAAGAACATAACCAATACGTCTCAACCTCGCAATACCCAATTACCTACCTTACTCAAATCCCGCTATAAAGCCATAAATGCATATAACTAATAATCACCACTCCTCGCAACACCAAAGGGTAACTCATATATCACCAGAATATGAATAAACTTAATAACAATCATGGTATATCCCTCAACAATAGAAATCCGGAGTCAACATTTCCAACCCGGTGCAGAACACACACTCATACGGACCTACCAATAACCCTGAATCAACTCTGGTCACCCACAACAGATAGATAACTCACCGAAAAGTTCACAATCACTGAATCATGGTACATACTAACATCTGACTAGCTTGCTCGCATCTTCACAGTTCACTCCCACAAAATAATCTGTTTATTAGAACTCTCAGTCTCGAAGCCTATAAAGCGCACAAATTACCATATCTGATCTCAACTCCACCGCTCGAATACATAGCACATCCCTAATACTCACCCATTCCACGAGGGATACCCCTATAATTCTTTTGTGTCACCAAGCAACCTTGAATATCAACAGACAACCCAACAAAAGAGCGTCACAATACCAATGAAGCACCCTAAACTCCACACATTGACCTTTCTGAAATGTATACCCTCATCAAGCCACCCAATTGGTGATATCATCTACCTAGTCATCTGAAACTGCCAATGTTGCCTAAGAATTTTGACCTTCCTTCCAGAACTGACCCGTGACCTCACACATGCAAATCACGACTCTACACAACGTGCCGCATACACCATGACATCCTATGATAAATATATGAGCTTCATAACCCCTTCCGATTCACAAGCAACCACGCACCCACCTGGTCAAGAACTTCCCATTTGATCTCATTTGGAAGCAAAATCACTATACATCACTTGCACCTCACGCCAGTAGAAAATATGCATCTATATCCATGGTAGAAACCATCAGGAACTATCTGAATCCCATTTGTACAACACCAAACCGTCAGGACTGGATCCTTCTAACTCAACCAAGCTACGTAGGTTACCAAAACCTAAGAGCATTGCTAAGAAACAACTGGAAAAACTCATTACCTCATAAGCACCCAAAGAACTAATCATATCCATTATCATGCCGATCCGACCTACTACCAAGCTGTTCTATTTATCCAGGTTCCTTCTGACCTACCTTCGAATTGATACTTCTTCTTGCCATAATACCGTAATTATCAAGCCAGAATCACCACACGCGACCCAAGCATAAAACCATGACGTCTAAGGCTCATAAGCCGCCAAATACTCTCTCAAATATCCCCAAAAGCACCACGTTAGAAATACTTATCCTGACGAGACTTCCTGGGAATTTAAAGTCATTACCTTCACCTTCCTGATACTGATATGCAGAATCCATGATAAGGTAGAAATGCCACAAGTCTTGAGACCCTCCAACGTAACTCTCAATTACACTGGCCAATTAGACAAAATTGACCTGACCCATTTGCACACTAACATACTAGGAAAGTAATCCACATACTTGAAGCCACAAGCAAATTCATACACTGCACACACTACACCTTTTACAATTACCACTCCATCATCCAGTAGAACCCATTTACCCATAGATTACATTACAACCTGTATCGAATAATTTCCATTACTCGAGTCATTCCCAGACTCCACCTCTACACGTCATGACTGATCCACCAATATACCTCGAACTGAAACCAATACAACACATAATCGTGCAATCAACTTATCATTAACAGACTCCCCCACTTGGCTCAAAGCCAACGATAAAGACAAACAATAACTCACAATTCCCATAATAACATAACTCGTCTAATAGCTCAAGTCATCTGCAAATCTCTCATTCACCATTGTAATAGTCATTCCAACTTCCATAAGCGATCTATACTCAAATTACAACATATGTTATTTACTGGAAGAAGAGAACTTACTACAGAATAACATAAGGATCACACACCCCAAGACAACCCGCAGGAGATACCCCTGCCTGCGTAACCTCAAAATAATATATCTCTATACACTTCCGAAGACCATAACTATCACGCAATCACTACAACCTTCTGCATCTAAACACAAACAACGCCTACACTCGAGGCATCACAATACGTGGTATAAGAACCTGAAGCTGATGGCAGAACTAATACTGGAGCGGTGGTCTAAGAAATCTTGAGCTTCTGGAATCTCTACCCACACACGTCTGACCACATAGATACCCTCACTGGACACCACATGTCCTAAGAATGCTACTGAACTGAGCCAAAATTCATACTTGGAGAACCTTGCATAGAGCTTCTCCTCCCTGAATCCTTATAATGCCATCCCCAAATACTGAGTATGCTACCCCTGGCTACGCGTATACGCAGGACGCCATCAACGAATACAATAACAAATGAGTGCTAATACGGCTGGAATACACCGTTGATCAAATACATGAACACTACTGCGACAGTGATCAGCCCAAAATACATCACCAGGAACTCATAACCCAATAGAAAGATCCGCTTCACTCCACAACTAAACAACATGAGAGGTCTTCCAATACACTACAACTCGAAGCCATATACCAAACCGAGACAAAAATCAAACACTCAATAGTTCTTGCCACATTTCCTAGCCAATCTTTTGGTCACAAATCAACAGTCTGAACACATCTAACAATAAAATCACACTCACCACATAGACATCCATTCACAAGGTCCCATCAATAAGGACACCAACAGACATATAAGTCCCCAAATGCACGGCCCACACAATCGAAATCTTAGCACTCAAGCCACAGAATGAATCTGGCCTCAAGTCCT
The DNA here is from genome assembly GCA_005239525.1 of Nicotiana knightiana. NCBI lineage: Eukaryota > Viridiplantae > Streptophyta > Magnoliopsida > Solanales > Solanaceae > Nicotiana > Nicotiana knightiana. The sequence continues at coordinate 53,157 of ML393521.1, forward strand.
CTAGACTGGCCCATTACTAACATACAAAAATCACATCTCATCCATGGAAGTCACAAGCCATCGATGCACAGCTGATACCAAGCACTCTCGTGCGCGTTCGAATACATGGAAATAATTCAAGAGTTTCGCTCTTGGTTGAATAAAATGGATTTTCACGACAAGAATTCAAGAATGTGAGATTTTCCTAAGGGTTCTTCAGCCTCTCGAAGATAAGTACAGACGTCTCTGTACCGATCCGCAAGACTCTACTAAACTACTCATGACCGTTGAGTCCTATGTAACCTAGCGCTCTGATACCAACTTGTCACGACCCCAAATCTAAACTGTCCGTGATGGCGCCTATCGTGATACTAGGCTAGCCAATTCACTAAACATAATGAAATGGTTTTCCATTTAATACATCAAATATCCAAATTTTTCATAATAATTTTGTTTCTTAAGCATTTCAAAATAATAAAAATGATTTGAACATCTAAACACAGTCCCAACATCTGGAGTCAACCGTCATGAGCATCTAAGAGGTGATACAGTCTAATACAAATCCTCTACTACAACAAGTCTGGGATTGTAAAGTAAAATGACAGAGTAAGAGGGACAAAGAGTAGGCTGCGGATGCCGAGCAGCTGCCTCACAATCTCCGAACAATGCTCCAAATTGGGTAGCTCAACTACCGCTCTGCCCCGGTACCTAAATCTGCACACAAGGTGCAGGGAGTAACGTGAGTTCGCCAACTCAGTAAGTAACAAAAGTATCTAAAAACTTGAGTGCAGTGACGCGCATTTAAACTTTATAGTTTCATAAAAATAAGTACCAGTAAAGGTAATAGATCGAGTCAAGAGTCCATATTTACCAAAGATTTCACAAAACTCCAGTTGTTCCGTTTAAATTTGTATAAAACATTAGTCAACATTTATCAAGAGGCTCAGTGTAAAGAAAAGTGAAATCAGTAGTTTCATAAAAATATCAGCCACTTGGGCACAGTTTCGCTCACAAATGAAGCCTCTCAGGAAAGTCTCTTAGTCACTCGTGACTCTACTCTCATAAGTCAATGCTCACACTCAGCTCTCTCACTCATCAGGTACCATATAACAACTACTGCGGCGTGCAGCCCCATCCAATACATATATATATATATTGTTGAGGCGTGCAACCCGATCTATATAATAGTCGACTGCGCTCACTGGGGGTGTACAGACTCCTGGAGGGGCTCCTACAACCCAAGTGCTATATTG
>ML393522.1:0-15517 GCA_005239525.1 Nicotiana knightiana
GCATCACACAACATAACAAGAGTAAGGTTTCTATGGGGTTTTAGACTGGTAGCCTCAAGCAGACAACTTGAGGGGGAAAGGCACGGAGCCGTCGACTGCACCACTGATCGACTAGTTTTACCGTAAATAAGCCTTTTCGAATTTAGGTAGTGATATAAAATAGGAAGAGCGCAACCATTCATCAAGCGTTGCTATAGGATTTTTATAGGCACGAGTGGAATATGATGTTGAGCATGATTATGCAACAATAAATAAGAAATAAAAGCATGTTGTCATGTATTTGCACGTTATGAAAGCGGTAAATACAACAATTATGATTGAAAAGCAGTTACAAAGGAAAAAAAAGAAATATGTCAATTTAAAAGAATAAATACTTGGGAAATAAAATATTTAATTGCACATAAAGGGAAAGGGAAAGGGTGCATGTATTAGCAAAATAAAGACAAATTCACAAAGCAGTTTGAGATGGTAAAATCCTAGAAATTCCCCAACAGAGTCGCCATGCCGTTGCGCCCCCTTTTTCCTCTCATTTCGGATTAGTCGGAGTTTTTGACATTATTGGAAAAACTCATTTCCTTTTGAGAAAAGGGATGTGAAGGACTTTAAGAGTTGCCACCTAATGAATTTCGGTGCGTTAGGTCACCTATTAAGGGTTACAATAACACTAATTGAATAACCAGAGATTGGGTAAGGGCTTGAAATTACGCAGAGGGGAAGGTGTTAGGAACCCCTCAAAGTCCACAACTATGGTTGCCAACCAAACGAACTTTGTGAATTTAATCAAGTAGCAAATAGGCAGTCAAAGAATACACATAGGGACAAGTAATGGTTTGAAAAGACTGGCAGTCTAAGAACACATATGTGATAAAGTTTTGAAAGATTTATGGTCTAAGAACACATATATAAGGGATAGGGGAGCCCTAAATTTTTTATCCTATAGGATCACATCAATGCAATTTCCGATAATCACTCCTCAATGAGGGGCTACACGTGGCATTAGCGCACCGGGCATCATATCCATATCTACCTCTTACCCCCACCCTTTAACGGTTATTAAGCGAGTTTATTTATCGATCTCTATGTGTGTTGTTACCCGTCCCTTCCTTGCGGTCCTAGAGGAATTTAGGACCTCTAGATATAGGTAGTTCTAGACAGACTCCTAAGGTTTTGAAAGGATAAAATTCTAAGCGACATGCAAGAACAAATAGGACTAATCAGATTAATGCAGGAAATCAGTTATGAGGCCTAGATTTACCTGCACAAGTAATGCACATAATCAGCATGTCTCAAACACAAACAAGAGGCAGTTTTATTAGACATGATCCTAAGCAGGATTCTAAGTAAGCACTCATGCACAGAAATATGCAGCTTTATTATTTTTTTTATAAACTCGGAAGCAGGGGCCTAATCAGTTTGCCTACTGATTTTTAAGCATGTTAACCTTTAGATAATTAAGAAGTTGTTTTTCCTAAAAGCATGATGTTCTAGGTGTTACGAAAATGTAGGAATTGTTACCGGTTTTATCTAAAACAGGATAATCATATGTGAGACTGTGTTATACCTTTTCATGAATCAGTAGTTTAAACTAGGCGTGGTTAAGAAAATGAAACAGATTCCTAGAGCATGGTGTATAATATGCACATATAAAATGCATAATGATTAAGACATAATTTCAGAATGCACAGAATTCCTAAAACATTATTTCTAAATGCACAAAAAGTTACAGGATGATTGAAAACATGATTTTGAATGCACATGAGTAACAATTTTATATTAACATTATTATCCTAGGAGCAAGATTTCTAAGTGGTAGGCATAAGCATAAATTAAGAACATGCTGTGTGTAGAAGCAGTAAACATGAAAAGCCTTAAGGACATGATATCTAATGCATGTTTGTCATGGTCTGAATGAATATGTTGGTCCTAAGCATGGATTCTAATGCAAATATAGGGAAGGTAAAAGCCTAAGGCATGATTTCTACCCAATGATAGAATATATAACTACCCTTCCCATTTCACTAGCCAAACCCAATATCTCTTTACAAATAATTATTACAAACCAGTTGAATAAATTGCATAAATATATAAAGGATAAGAAGAAGTTAAACTATAGGGAGCCTGAAGTAGGCCCAAATATACCAAATTGTCCAGAGCCTCATATGCCAAAGTCATATCCTTTTTCATGTCCGGGTGTGTCAGAGTTCCCTAAGAACCTCAAAGATCCTGGGTAGTGCTCACACCCAGATTTCCTAACCAGAATTGAGTAATTGCAGTGTGGAAGTGCCAGCTCCAGTGCATCAGAGTTCCGAGGGATCTCACACGAATCCCAAAGCAGTCACACACTGGAGGGGCAGAACTTAAAGACCTAAGAGTAGAGTGAGAGTGCTTGACATAGTTTTTTTTTTTTTTTTTTAGAAATTCTTTGGTATAAAACAGTATTGAAAAGACTCATTTGAATGAAGAAGTCTTATGAAATAGGAGTTGTTTAATAGTAAAATAGTTTGAACAAGAATAGTGTAGTCAAACAAACAGCATGTAACGACCCAGCCGGTCGTTTTGCGTATTAGGATTTTGTCCCTTTAAATAAAACCTTCCAGAGCGGCTATTCTTGATTTATGACTTGCGGGAGCAAGTGGTTCGGTATTTGGGAATGGTTTGAGTGGTTTAGGAAAACTTGGTTCCTTAAGGTTGGCCTATTTGGCCAAGTTTGACTTCGGTCAACATTTTTAGCGAATGACCTCGAAATCGAGTTCTGACAGCTCCATTAGCTCCGTATGATGATTTCAGACTTGGGCGTATGTTCGGATTGGGTTTCGGATGACCTGGGGGCATTTCGGCTCCCAATATTGAAACAAGAAGTTTCGTAAGTCCATATTTTAGTTTAGGACACGTTTTTGTGTTCTCGAGGTCCGAACGGAATTTCGGGACCGAGAATAGTTCCGTATAGTTATTTATGACTTTTATGTAAATTTGAAGTCATTCGGAGTAGTATAGGCCTATTCGGTGCATTGAAGGAAATTCTAGAACTCCAAGTTCTTAAGTTTGATTCAATTTAGTTTTGGGGTTGAATTTTGAGTTTCATTATTGTTATTAATGTTCCGGAAGTTCGAGCGAGTCCGTATCATGAATAGAGACTTGCCGGTGCTTTTGGACGGGGTCCCGAGGGGCTTGGGAGTGTTTTAGACCCCCGGGAGCTAAGTTGGAAAACCAGAAAAATCTGCTATCTGGTTTCCTTCTCTGCGACCGCAGAAGGAGGTTGCGATTGTGGAGAAGGATTTTGCTGGGCTGGTGATTGTTCACTGCAATCGCAATTCCCCTCCGTGATCGTAGTGTTCTAGGTTCCAAAGCTTCACGATCGCAGGCTTACCTATGCGATCGCATAGTGTCTCAGCTGGGCCAGATAGGGTTGCTCTTCGCGATCGCAAGACCTCTACCGCAATCGCAGAGGTCTGGCCTGTTGGCTTATGCAATCGTAGGCCCGCTTTGGCGATCGCAGAGAGGACTTTTCTGGGCAGTATTTAAATGCCCAACTTCGGGTTTCTTCTTCATTTCTCAACTCCCAACCTCCATTAGAGCTCCTCCAAGCCAGGGAAAGGGCTGCCCAAGTTCAAATTCATCAAGGTAAGTAATTTCTAGTCCGTTTTCATGACTTTTTAACATGAAATTCAAATGAAATTCTCTTTTAATTATCTTAAAATTCATAGGAATTGATAGAAAAATCTAGGGTTTTGAGAAAATAGTGAAACTTCATTTTTAGCCATAAATTCCTATATAAATTATGTAATTACGACCCTTAGGCTTCGGGTAATTCAATTCTTCAAGAGTCTTCGAAATCCGAATGTGTGGGCCTGGGGTCGAAATTCCTAATTTCGTCAAGAATGCTTAATTTTGGGATTTCTTGTTACTTCTCCTTCTTGGGACTGAAATTGATTTAATTATACTATGTTTGGCTAGTTGTGAGCCGTCAAGAGTAGTTTCGGAGTTTCGGGCGCATCTTTTGATCCGGTCCTTGGTCCGAGGAGTGCTTTTATCGAGGCGAGTCTCCTTTCTAACCTCGTAAGAGGGAAATTGTTCCTCTAGGTAACCTTGATTGCTATGTGATCTTATTTGGGGTCTACGTACACACCAAGTGATGAGAGCCCGTACGTAGTGGCTATTACTGCTTCATCCGGGTAGTTAGAACACATCATGTTCATTGTTTTTCCCTATTGTAGCCTAAATATGACTTGTATTCTTGTGTGATTGGTATTGTTGCCTTGGAACGTTGTGATACTTGGCTTGATTTAAGCGTGATAAGAATGATCACGGGATGGAATCAGTTCGTACGCCACGGTAGAGTGATGATTGACTATATTGTGGGATCGGGTCGTATGCCACGGGAGAGTGATAATTGACTATATTGTGGGATTGGGTTGTACGCCACAGCAGAGTGATGATTGACTATATCGTGGGATCGGGCCGTACACCACGGTAGAGTGATGATTGATTTTATTGTGGGATCGGGCCGTACGCCACAACAGAGTGATGAGAGAGTATATTATGGGAGCGCCTCGTATGCCATAGCGAGATTTAGACTGCAGGATGGGATCGGGTCGTACGCCCCGGCGAGGATTATAGGATGGGATCGGGTCGTATGCCACAGCGAATACCAACATTTGGTGGATTTTGGATTTTTATTTGATGTCTAATATCGATGTACTTGGTTATTTGTCTTACATGCCTACTGTTTTCCTTACCTCTTGCTTACTTTATTACCGTTGGACCTTAGTGAGTATCGAGTCGACTTCATGTCACTACTTCTTCGAGATTAGGCAGGATACTCACTAGGTACATATTTATGTATGTAATCATGCTGCACTTTCTTTTATTCTGTACTTGAATGTACAGGTCCGGAGGTTGGTACGTCTGATATCATTCCGGTGCTAGATATTGATCGGGGTTGGTGATACTTCACGGTGAGATGCTTTTCCTGGCGATTCTCGGCAGCACCTTGGAGTTTCCTTTTTGTTATTTTCCCCATCTATTTCATTCAGACTATGTGATTGTATATATTTATGTATTCTAGTGTATTCTGATAGTTGCCCGCGAGACTCGTGACACTAGTTCCTGGCACACCCGTGCATACATTTAGGGCTTTTGGGTTGCATTTTCATACATATGCTTATCTTTTGACTGACGTATCAGATGTCTTATTTTCATGTCACCGGCTAATATCATGTAAATAAATGCTTAAAACTTGAAAAATTTGGATTAATTAATCACATGGGAAGGGTAAACCTTAGTAGAATTTATGTTGGCTTGCCTAACCCTGTTGTTGGGCGCCATCACGACCTGTGTGGGAAATTGGGTTGTGACAACGTAGGTAACACTTAGTAGAATTTATGTTGGCTTGTCTAACCCTGTTGTTGGGTGCCATCACGATCCGTGTGGAAAATTGGGTCGTGACAACGTGGTATCAGAGCGCTAGGTTCACGTAAGTCTCACGAGTCCCGGGCGAACCCAGTAGAGTCTTGCGGATCGGTATGGAGACGTTTATACTTATCTTTAGGAGGCTACAGGGTGTTATAAAACCTCTACTTGTTCTTACTCTAACATGCAGTCTATGATTTACTAAATTCATGATTCTATTCTCTCACAGATAGTGAGGACGCATGCATCTCATGTGCCTGATCCGGGAGAGGGAGCCGCCCCCGCCGCTCGAGGCTGTGGTAGGGGCAGGGGTAGAGCACCTGCCCATGGTAGGGGATGAGGGCGTCCCAGAGCCATACCAGTCCCACTACTAGAGGACCCTATATCAGAGAAGAAGGATGACGTGCCCCCAGCAGATCCGGCACCCGTAGACTTTATGACGGCGCTGGGCTTTCAGGCAGCCATGGGCCGTATGATGAGGTTCCTGGACACCATGTCCCAGACTGGTTTATTTCCAGCAGACCCTGTCACTTCACAGGCAGGAGGGGGAGCCCAGACCCCTACTGCCCAGGCCGCAGGACCGACATCAGCATTACATCCCACCCCGGGTACACTGCCCATGGATGATGCCCAGCCTGCAGCAGCAGCACCAGAGCCCAGACCAGTTGTGGGTGGTGACCAGCATAAGATGTTAGACATATGGACCCTCTTACGCTCTCTAGTCTTCGAGGGTGAGCGAGGGGAGGATGCCCAGGATTTTATTGATAGGTGCAGGGATAGACTGCACAACATGGGGATCCTAGCGTTCCACAGAGTGGATTTCACTGCATTCCAGTTAGAGGGCAGAGCTCGCAGGTGGTGGCAGTCTTACATTCTCAGTAGGCCAGCCGATTCTCCTACTATCACTTGGGAGCAGTTCACGCAGATATTCTTGGACAGATATATTCCACCCTCTGAGATGGAAGAGGTGAGGGTCAGTTTGAGCGGTTGGAGCAGGGGCAGATGTCTGTGACGGATTATGAGGCCAGATTTTCAAAGCTATCACCCATGCTCTTATGATATTACCCATCGACGCTGAGAGAGTTCGTAGGTTTGTAGCAGGGTTGCATCCAGGTATTAGGTCCTCCATGGCTCGAGAGGTGGAGATGGGTACCCCGTACTAGCTTATGGTCGATATAGCTCGATAGATTGAGGGATACCGGATGAGGAGCAGGGAGCAGGGTCAGCGGGGTCAGCATGACAAGAGGGCCAAATTTGCAGGTGATTTTAGAGGTGCTCCAGTTAGGGGCAGGGGTCAGTTTAGAGGCAGTCGGCCTAGCGGTCCTCCATATGTGACACCTCCACCACCTCCTCGAGGTGTCCCAGTTAGGCCCCAGTTCAGTGTTATGCCAGAACGCTCCTATCGGCCCCCAGCTATTCAGGGTTCTCCTAGTGGCTATCCCAGTCATCAGGGGTCTTTCGATCCTTATTTCAGTGCTATGCCTGAGGGCTCTTGTCGCCCTCCCGCCATCCAGGATTCATCTTCAGGGCAGCGAGTGGTAGTGCCAGGGGGCTATTTCGAGTGTGGGAACCTGGGCCACACATGGAGGTTTTGTCCTATGTACCGGGGTAAGGCCGTGCAGCAGAGTCACCAACCCGCAGTTTCAGCACCAGCAGTTCGACCGCCTAGAGGTGGGGGTCAGATTGGCAGGGGTCGTCCCAGTGGGTGAGGCCAGTCCGGAGGGGTCAGTCAGCTCCAGCTCGTTCTGGGGAGCTCAGCCTTCAGGTGCTCCAGCCAGGTTTTATGCCTTTTCGGCCAGATCAGATGCAGTGGCCTCAGATGCCGTGATCACAAGTATTATCTCAGTATGTGGTAGAGAGGCTTCAGTATTATTTGATCCGGGATCCACTTATTCATGTGTTTCAGCCTTATTTTCTCCTTTTATGGATGTCTCTCGAGAGTCTTTGGGATCTCCTATATATGTGTCCACTCCTGTGGGCGACTCTCTAGTGGTAGACCAGGTGTATCGGTCTTGTGTGATCATCTTCTGTGGGTTTGAGACCATAGCCGACCTTTTATTGCTCGACATGGTTGATTTTGAGGTTATCATGGGCATGGATTGGCTATCTCCTTATCATGCCGTGCTCGATAGCCATGCCAAGACAGTTACTTTTGCCATGCCTGAGTCTCCTAGGCTGGAACAGAGGGGTTCTTCAGTTAGCACATACAACCGGGTTATTTCATTTTTAAAGGCTTGACATATGTTCGAGAAGGGTTGTCTAGCCTATTTGGATTATGTGCGGGACACCACCGTTGAGTCTCCAATGATTGATTCAGTGCCAGTTGTTCGAGAGTATGCTGATGTATTTCCTTCGAATCTTCGGGGCATGCCTCCCGCCCGTGATATTGATTTCTGCATTGATTTAGCCCTAGATACTCAGCCTATATCTATCCCTCCATATTGTATAGCTCCGAAAGAGTTGAAGGAGTAGCTTGAGGAGTTGTTAGATAAGGGGTTCATCAGACTGAGTGTGTCGTCGTGGGGTGCTCCATTTCTATTTGTGAAGAATAAGGATGGTTCTATGCGGATGTTTATTGATTACCGCCAGTTGAACAAGGTTACCATTAAGAACAAGTATCCCTTGCCTCGCATCGATGATTTGTTTGACCAGTTGCAGGGTGCTCGTGTGTTTTCTAAGATTGACTTAAGATCAGGGTATCATCAGTTGAAGATTCGGGCTTCAGATGTTCCGAAGACTGCTTTTCGTACAAGGTATGGCCAATATGAGTTCCTGGTGATGTCCTTTGGTTTGACTAACGCCCCAGCAGCCTTTATGGACTTGATGAATAAGGTGTTCAAACCGTATATTGATTCCTTCGTCATTGTCTTCATTGATAACATTTTGATTTACTCTCGTAGCCTGGGGGAGCATGAGCAGCATTTGAGAGTCGTGCTCCAGACCTTGCGAGAGCAGAAGCTATATGCTAAATTCTCCAAGTGTGAGTTTTGGTTGGATTCCGTGGCATTTTTGGAGCATGGGGTATCCAGAGAGGGTATCAAGGTTGATCCTCAGAAGATCGAGGCGGTTCAGAGTTGGTCGCGTCCTACTTCAACTACTGAGATGAGGAGCTTTTTGGGCCTAGCAGGTTATTATCGCCGATTTGTGGAGGGTTAATCTTATATTGTAGCTCCATTAACCAGATTGACTCAGAAGAATGCCCCGTTTCGATGGTCTCACGAGTGTGATGCGGGCTTTCAAAAGCTCAAGACAGCATTGACTACATCGCCAGTTCTAGTATTGCCATCCGGTTCTGGGAGGTATACGGTGTATTGCGATGCCTAACGCGTTGTCTTGGGGTGCGTATTGATGCAGGAGGGGAGAGTTATTGCTTATGCTTCACGCCAGCTTAAGGTTCATGAGAAGAACTACCCTGTGCACGATTTGGAGTTGGCAGCGATTGTTCATGCTCTTAAGATCTGGAGGCACTATATGTATGGGGTGTCCTCTGAGGTCTACACCGACCACCGCAGCTTGCAACACTTAGTTAGATAGAAGGATCTTAATTTGAGGCAGCGCAGATGGCTTGAGTTGCTAAAGAATTATGATATCACCATTCTTTATCACCCGGGCAAGGCTAATGTTGTGGCGGATGCGTTGAGCCGGAAGGCTGAGAGTATGGGTAGCTTGGCTTATATTGCAGCGGAGGAGATACCTCTGGCCTTGGATATTTAGTCATTAGCCAACCGCTTGGTGAGATTAGATCTTTCATAGTCTCGTCGAGTATTGGCACATGTGGTTTCTCAGTCTTCGTTATTGGGGGAGATTAAGGCCCGACAGTTCTATGATCTGTGCTTGGCAGAGCTTCGGGAAACAGTGGTTTAGGGTAGGGCCAAGGAGGTTACTATTGGCGAGGATGGTGTTCTGAGACTTCAGGGCCGCTTATGTGTTCCTAATGTTGATGGCCTGAGGGAGAGGATTCTAGAGGAGGCGCACAGTTCTCGATACTCTATTCACCCTGGTGCTACGAAGATGTATCGTGATTTGAAGCAGCATTTCTGGTGGAGGCGAATGATGAAGGACATTGTGGAGTATGTGACTAGGTGCGTCAATTGTCAGCAGGTTAAGTATGAGCACTAGAGGCCAGGAAGCCTACTTAAGCAGATGCCCATTCCTGAGTGGAAATGGGAGCGCATTGCTATGAACTTCGTGGTGGGATTGCCTCGGACTTCGCGGAAGGTGGACGCGGTTTGGGTCATTGTGGATAGATTGACCAAATCGGCGCATTTCATTCCAGTGGCTACCATATATTCATCTGAGAGGTTGGCATAGATCTACATTCGGGAGATAGTCCGGTTGCATGGTGTGCGGTGTCCATCATATCAGATCGAGGCCCTCAGTTCACCTCGCACTTCTAGAGAAAATTGTATAGTGAGATGGGCACCCAGATAGACCTCAGCACAACATTTCATCCCCAGACTAACGGTCAATCATAGCGTACAGTTCAAGTATTGGAGGACATGCTCAGGGCATGTGTAATTGATTTCAGGGTTAGTGGGACCAGTTCTTGCCTTTGGCCGAGTTTACTTACAATAATAGTTATCAGTCCGACATTGAGATGGCACGATTCGAGGCACTGTATGGTTGGCGATGTCGTTCCCCTATCGGGTGGTTTGAGCCCGGCGAGGCTAAGTTATATGGCACCGACCTGCTGAGGGATGCCTTGGCGAGAGTGAAGTTGATCCAGGAGAGACTCCGTATAGCACAATCCAGACAGAAGAGTTACGCGGATCAGAGGGCGCGTGATGTATCATTCATGGAGGGAGATAGAGTCTTGTTGAATGTTTTGCCTATGAAGGGTATTATGAGGTTTGGGAAGAAGGTCAAGTTGAGCCCAAGGTTTATAGGTCCATTCGAGGTGTTGAGGCGAGTTGGGGAGGTTGCATATGAGCTGGCCTTGCCTCCCAGCTTATCAGGAGTTCACCCAGTTTTTCATGTATCTATGCTCCGGAGGTACCACGCCGACTTCTCTCATCTGGTCGATTTCAACAATATTCAGTTGGATGAGAGGTTGGGCTACGAGGAGGATCCAGTTGCTATTGTTCATAGACAGGACCACCAGTTGAGGTCCAAGAGATTTTCTGCCGTAAAGGTCCAGTGGAGGGGCCAGCCAGTTGCGGAGGCGACCTGGGACTCTGAGGAGGACATGCGGAGCAGATATCCACACTTATTCCGCATCTCAGGCATGCTTCTAGACCCGTTCGAGGACGAACATTTGTTTAAGAGCTGGAGAATGTAACGACCCAGCCGGTCGTTTTGCGTATTAGGATTCCTTCCCTTTAAATAAAACCTTCCATAGCGGCTATTCGTGCTTTATGTTTGCGAGAGCGAGTGGTACGTGATTTGGGAATGGTTTGAGTGGTTTAGGAACACTTGGTTCCTTAAGGTTGGCCTATTTGGCCATGTTTGACTTCGGTCAACATTTTTGAGCAAACGACCTCGGAATCGAGTTCTAACAGCTCTATTAGCTTTGTATGATGATTTCGAACTTGGGCGTATGTTCGGATTGGGTTTCTGATGACCGGGGTCGTTTCGGCGCCCAATATTGAAACAAGAAGTTTCGTAAGTCCATATTTTGGTTTAGGACGCGTTTTTGTGTTTTCGAGGTCCGAACGAAATTCCGGGACCGGGAATAGTTTCATATATTCATTTATATATGAAGTCATTTCGAGTAGTATAGACCTGTTCGGTGCATTGAAGGAAATTCTAGAACTCTAAGTTCTTAAGTTTGATTCAATTTAGTTTTGGGTTGAATTTTGAGTTTCGTTATTGTTTTTCATGTTTCGGAAGTTCGAGCGAGTCCATATCATGAATACAGACTTGCCGGTGCTTTTGGACGGGGTCCCGAGGGGCTCAGGGGGGGGGGGGGTTAGACCCCCGGGAACTAAGTTGGAAAACTAGAAAAATTTGCTATCTGGTTTCCTTATCTGCGATCGCAGAAAGAGGGTTTGATCGCGGAGAAGGATTTTGCTGGGCTGGTGATTGTTCACTGCGATCACAGCTTCCACTCCGCGATCGCAGTGTTCTAGGTTCCAAAGCTTCGCGATCGTAGGCTTATCTATGCGATCGCATAGTGTCTCAGCTGGGCCGGACATGGTTGCTCTTCGCGATTGCAAGACCTCTACCGTGATCGAAGAGGTCTGGCCAGTTGGATTATGTGATCGCAGGCCCACTTTGGCGATCGCAGAGAGGACTTTTCTGGGAAGTATTTAAATGTCCAACTTCGGGTTTCTTCTTCATTTCTCAATTCCCAACCTCCATTAGAGCTCCTCCAAGCTAGGGAAAGGGCTGCCCAAGTTCAAATTCATCAAGGTAAGTAATTTCTAGTCCGTTTTCATGACTTTTTAACATCAAATTCAAATGAAATTCTCTTTCAATTATCTTAAAATTCATAGGAATTGATAGAAAAATGTGGGGTTTTGTGAAAGTAGTGAAACTTCATTTTTAGTCATAAATTCCTAAATAAATTATGTAATTACGACCCTTAGGCTTCGGGTAATTCAATTCTTCAAGAGTCATCCAAATCCGAACGTGTGGGCCCGGGGTCGAAATTCCTAATTTCGTCAAGAATGCTTAATTTTGGGATTTCTTGTTAGTTCTCCTTATTGGGACTGAAATTGATTTAATTATACTATGTTTGGCTAGTTGTGAGCCGTCAAGAGTAGTTTTGGAGTTTTGGGCGCATCTTTTGATCCGGTCCTTGGTCCGAGGAGTGCTTTTATCGAGGTGAGTTTCCTTTCTAACCTCATAAGAGGGAAATTGTCCCTCTACGTAACCTTATGTGATATTGTTTGGGGGATACGTATGCACCAAGTGACGAGAGTCCGTACGTAGTGGCTACTACTGCTTCGTCCGGGTAGTTAGGACTCATCATGTTCATTGTTTTTCCCTATTGTAGCCTAAATATGACTTGTATTCTTATGTGATTTGTATTGTTGCCTTGGAACGTTGTGATACTTGGCTTGATTTAAGCGTGATAAGAATGGTCATGGGATGGGATCGGGTCGTATGCCACGGCAGAGTGATGTTTGACTATATTGTGGGATCGGGCCGTACGCCACGACAGAGTGATGATTGACTATATTGTGGGATCGGGTCGTACGCCACGACAGAGTGATGATTGATTATATTGTGGGATCGGGCTATATGCCACGGTAGAGTGATGATTGATTTTATTGTGGGATCGGGTCGTATGCCACGGTAGAGTGATGAGAGAGTATATTATGGAGCGGGCCTTAAGCCACTACGAGATTTAGACTGCAGGATGGGATAGGTCCATACGCCACAGCGAGGATTACAGGATGGGATCGGGCCATACACCACGGCGAGGATTACAGGATGGGATCGGGTCGTACGCCACGGTGGATACCAACATTTGGTGGATTTTGGATTGTTATTTGATGTCTAATATCGATGTACTTGGTTATTTGTCTTACATGCCTACTGTTTTCCTTACATCTTGCTTACTTTATTACTGTTGGACCTTAGTGAGTATCGAGTCGACTTCTCGTCACTACTTCTTCGAGATTACGCGGGATACTCACTGGGTACATATTTATGTATGTACTCATGCTGCACTTTCTTTTCTTCTGTACTTGACTGTACAGGTCCGGAGGTTGGTACGTCTGATCATCAATCCGGTGCTAGATGTTGACCGGGGTTGGTGATACTTCATAGTGAGCTACTTTTCCTGGCAATTCCCGGCAACACCTTGGAGTTTCCATTTTGTTATTTTCCCCGTTTATTTCATTCAGACTATGGGATTGTATATATTTATGTATTCTGGTGTATTCTGATAGTTGCCCGCGACACTCGTGACACTAGTTCCTGGCACACCCGTGCGTACATTTGGGGATTTTGGGTTGCATTTTCATACATATGCTTATCTTTTGACTCACGTATAAGATTTCTTATTTTCATGTCACCGGCTAATACCATGTAAATATATGCTGAAAACTGGTAAAAGTTGGATTAATTAATCACATGGGAAGGGTAACAGTAGAATTTATGTTGGCTTGCCTAAACCTGTTGTTGGGCGGCATCACGACCCGTGTGAGAAATTGGGTCGTGAGAACGTAGGTAACACTTGGTAGAATTTATGTTGGCTTGCCTAACCCTGTTGTTCGGCGCCATCACAACCCGTATGGGAAATTGGGTCGTGACACAGCAGATCAACCATATAGCACTCAGATTCAACATTTTCTCAACAACAGACTTTCACACAGGAAAGTTGGGAATTGGGGACACATAGGGCATGTACAGAGAACACATAACAGGAAGAAGCATAGAGGTGTTGTAGTGGTTTATGGGATTAGGGGATAGCTAATGGTACCAACACATTATGAATTCCAGAACAAACAGTTGAGAACAGAGTTAAACACAGAATCAGACAACTTAGAGTAACAAATCAGTTTTGCAAAAATATTTGCATGCGAGATCTGGACAACAAATAGACAAGCATTCAGAAACAGAGTAGATTCACACTGAGACAGGCTACAGGGGAAGTAAACATGTTGATCCTACAGGGCTAAGACATAACTAACATGCTGGGTGAAGCAATAATGTAAGCAAGTCAGTTACATGTCGAACAACAAAACAAACGACAGAAACAGATCAGGAATATGATAAACTGAAGCAGTAGGAAACACATTGGTGTGGGAGATTGAATTTAAAATCAGAACATACCAGTAAAGAGAGTAAACACAAAGTGATGAACAAGAGAGTGTAATAATTAGCCTTGGCTTGCAGCCGACTAATATAGTAACAAAGAAAGTAGAAGATCCTTTGAGTGTATGAGAGATGTGAACTAATGTCAGTTCGTGCGTCTGTAATGAGAGTAGAAGAGAGCAATCTATATAGTAGTTTGAAATCTAGGTAAATAAGGTAAGAGTCAAAATTGTTCAGTAATTGAAGAACTCAGAATCAATTAGAGTAAAAATAAGTGCAAGCACTCCCTCAATTAAGGCAGTTAACTTCAAACGGTAAAAGACAGGTAACAAATAAGGAAGGAGATCATATATGGCTGAAATATAGCTAAGGAAATAATTCCAACACAGTACAGGTATAGAGTAAGCAATTAAGGCTAGGTACATAAGGTTCTAATTAAGGAAATAACATAAGAATCAATTAACAGTATAGTCAACCACATAATTTAGGCAAGAAAAATAATTTAGAAGTCGGAAATCAGTAAAGGGCATCAATCATAAGAAATCAATAAAGGGCATCGATTACAGGAAATTAGGGATTCAATTACAGGAAATTAGGGATTTAAACAAAATAGCACTGATTAAAGGAAACTACTACAAACTTCTAGAATAAAAATAGTATAGGCAGGGAGAAGCAAAAACAAAAACCCTAATGAGCATAACGGGGTAGAAATCACGGAAATTCAGAACATATTCATGAGAAAAGACATGCATACAAATCAAACGAACAAATCAGCGTAGACAGACTCAGAACCCATAACTAAGCAAAGAAATTAGGGGTTTTAGCATGGTTAATCAGGTTAAAGGGAAAACATAAATAAATCGTTTAAACATAGTAAATATTATAGAATAACACTTAAAATCAGAGGAAAAGTCGTCTTGAAAAAGGGGTTAAGAAACCCTAGTTATGGAGACGAAGAGACGTTTTGAAAAGAACAAAAAGATTCCCATGGAAAACAGTAAAATAACTCAGAATACACTTAGGTCTGTTACAGATCGAACGAGTTGAGACATAAAAATAGGGTTTCAGAGAAGAATAATCTAGAGGTAGAGAGATTCCGGGTTAGAAACCATAGGTTTAGTTGGAACATAGAAAGATCTTAATCAATTGAGCCATGGCGGCCTGAGAATGGTAAGCATGGACTCAGGGGAGGGAAGTGAATGGCCACTGGTCCCTTGAGGGCCTCGAGACAGCAAGAAACCTGGCATGGGAGGAGCCATAGAGGCTAGGGGTAGTAGAGAGCCAGCATTCTTACTGGCGAGCCGGCAGCCGACAAGGGGAAGCTAGGGTTAGGGCAGAGGGAGCTTGATAGAGGATGGTAGGGTGTGACGGCGGAGAGAATGAGAGAAAAGGGGGAATGTGG
>ML393524.1:0-47722 GCA_005239525.1 Nicotiana knightiana
ATCAATGTTTTGGCACTTCAATGATTTTCTTCTGTTGAATCCTTTGAATGCCTTCCGAACCTTCTTCGTCTCCTCAAGTTGTGTTGTTTGGTGTATATTTATATGTTTAGGGCGAACCCTAACCATGTAGGAGACTTCTATTTCGACCGGGAAACACTTAAACTCGTCAAAACTCGGATTTGGCCGAAACTGGGGACCCCGGGTGTTTGGGCTTTAACGCACCCCTAAGGCCAGGGAAGGCCTGGCGTTTGCGCCCTAATGCCCCCCAAACGCCAGGGGCTGCCTGGACTTATGGGGTAAACGCCCCCTAACGCCAGGTAGGGTCAGGCTTTAGGGGTAAACGCCCGACTATCGCCCGGGTGTCTCCTTTCGCGTATTTTTCGACGTATTTGCATCCCTTTAGCTCCGTTTCCATCTCCAATTCACCTACACATAAAATAAACTCTATTAAGCACATAACAAGTGTATTTTTTATCATTAGTGCACCTCAAATGTAAGGTATATAAGATGTTAAACTATGCATTCTAGCCTCGCATCAGTCACAAGTACAACAAGTAAAGCATGCTAGTGGGTCCTAGACTACCCGAACATGGCATAATAGTAGCTACGCACGGACTCCCGTCACCTCGTGCGTACGTAGCCCCCACAAATAACGACATGTATTCATTTAGTTCACCTATGGGGACAATTCCCCCTCACAAAGTTAGAAAGGAGACTTACCTCGCTCCGATATTCCATAACCGGCTTCCAAGCCCTTCCGACGACTTCAATAATTGCACAACGCCCCAAAACTATTCAAATAATGGGAAAACCAATAAAACTTCACTATAATACTTGTAACAATTCAAATTATATAAGTTCCCATCTCCACTCGAAAAGTTGACCAAAATGCCCTTGGGCCCACGTACCCGGATTCTGAAATTTCTCGAAGATAAATTCTACCCATAGCTTTACTAACTCAATTATACAATTTACTCTAATTTTCATGCTCAATTTCATGGTAAAAGTCCTAAATTCCAAATTCTAGGTCTTCCCCAAAAATTCCAAATTTATACTAATTTTCCATGTCTAAATCCATGTAAGATCACATATTTAACTCAAAAATAGGAAGAAATCACTTACCTAGTGTTGCTTGGTGAAAATCCCTCCTTGAGCTCTCCAAAATCGTCCAAACCAAATGAAAGCAATGGGCCAAAAGTCGTGTTTAAAACAATTTGCCCAGGCTTCATTGAGTTGTACCTTGCGCTGTGCAGGTTGTACATCCTATTATAATTTTCCCTTGCTGTACACCTTCTGTTAAAACGCCCATAGCTCCTTGTAGAAATATCCAAATGACAAATCATTTGAATATTTAGAAACTAGACTCGAAGATATTTCTTTTGATAGGTTGTACATCATATAACTCTTTATATATTCCGAGATATGAGATTCCAAAATCGGCTCCATACATCAGTAAATTTTGTTGAAACTGCTTCACTAGCCATCTTCGGTCGATCATAACTTTCTGATCAAATGTCCAAATCATGAATGGTTTAACTTTTTGGAAACTAGAATGCAAGGGCTACAACTTTTATATTTTGTAAATTTTCAGATTATTTATATATTTCGATATATACGTTTCCAAAGTTTGCTCTTTGATGCATCAGTTGCTGTCCAAAACAGATTTGCAGCAGAAATTTCAGCAGCTATTTTTGCCCGAAATCCATTCCGTTAGCCTTCCGAAATCCACCCGAGGCCCTCGGGAGCTTAACCAATTATACCAACATGTCCCAAAATATGATACGAACTCGCTCGAGGCCTCAAATCACATCAAACAACGTCGAAATCATGAATCACACTCCAATTCAAGCTTTATGAACTTTGAAATTTCAAACTTCTACATCCGATGCCGAAACCTATCAAATCACGTCCGATTGACCCCAAATTTTGCACACAAGTCATATTCGACATTAAAGACTTGATCCAACTTTCGAAATTGGAATCTGACCCCGATATCAAAAAGTCAAACTCTCGGTCAAACTTCTCAAAAACCTTCAAATTTCTATCTTTAGCCAAATGACTTCTAAATGACCTAGTGGCATCTGAATTCACTTTCGATCGCGCTCCCAACTCCAGAATCACCATATGAAGTTATTCCCAGGCTCGGAATCCCAAACGGAAATCAATAACTCTGAAATGCTTTCCAACCCAAATTTATGGAATCCTTCTAAAACACTAACTTTCACAATTTACGCCGAAACGCTCCCGGATTATCCAAAACTCGATCCGGACATACGCCCAAGTCCGAAATCATCGTACGAACCTACAAGAACCTTCAATTCCCGATTCGGAGGTCGTTTACTCAAAATTCCAATCTTAGTCAATTTCTCCAACTTAAGGCTTCTGAAATGAGAATTTTCTTTCCAAATTAACTCTAAACTTCCCGAAATTAAATTCCGAATACACACAAGTCATAATACCTGAAATGGAGCTGCTCATGACCTCAAACTGATGAACGACGTGCTAGAGCTCAAAACGAACGGTCGGGTCGTTACAATCTCCCCCACTTAAACAGACGTTCGTCCTCGAACGTGCTAAGAACTGCTCTGGAGTTATCTGAAATCATTGTTTAACACCTCGCGCACCTGCCCGTGCTACCACAACCCAGCTGAGTACATTAGCTTGATCAAATCTGAAGATTCCTTCTTTTATTCATATTATAGGTTCAGAATCCAGTTCCAACACCTGAAATTTCTCTACCAGGCCTAGTTCCAATATATAAACACCGTATCAACTACCACACGATATACCAGAACATGACTGCATACCTTGTCTGAATTCGCACCATGCACCGCATAATTCATCATCTGACCACAATGACACTCCCTGAACCTTAATAGCCAAAATTCCGCAAATCTGATGCTCCCAATGCACCTTATGATATATATATGCACCATGCTATAATGCTGATGATATCACCACCACGGAGGAGGTGTGTATAAATTCCTAACCAACTGCAGAGTTAACCAAACATTGAATCTCTCCTTTTTGACTTAGATCATCTTCTCATTACGAACCAAATAATGGTAATTGTCCTTCAATGTATTTCACATAATCTTATCGCACTACATCCCTGATCCAAAAATCTCGTCTCACCCAACATGAACTGCTCAGACAACAAATCACCCGAAACATGACCAACAGTCTCACATGATACCACAACGCGTCTTATAGAATAGGCTATAACTCGAACATGATACATAAAGGAATGACTCAGGAAAAGACTACTCAACTCACGCAACTTATTATGAACTCTTCTCAGAAAATAGAAAGTAAAACACAGAAGATAGATATAGGGGACCGTACTCAATATCACACTGGTGCGACGTGCAACCCGCTCCAAATAACATACCTATGGCGGCGTGCCACCCGATCCCATCATAAAATTCACATAAGGAAATGTACACGAAGCTGAATTGCTCACTATTACAAATTACTGAATATCGGTCACAAGCACGCTAAGTGCATAATACCATCCTGGGGAGACTGATAGAGCCATATGCTACAAAACTTAAGCACAACTGAGGTGTGATACATACATACATACATATATATATTCTCTGGATCTCAAGAGCTATCCTTCTCACATAACATCACCACTACGCGGGTCCTCAACACACAAGAAATTATCAAGCTGTTTCACAACTCACACGACACAAACATAATATTACATGAATTTTGACGAAGACGGAACAATCACCTGATATTCCAACACCCCTCCTTGAGGAGCGCTATACTGAAATGAACACATCTGCCTCACATGAAGCCCATAATCTGTTTAAACCCATTCACACACTTCCAGCTGTTTGCTCGTACCGAACTATGCTAATAGATTTTACGTGGGTCCATATTAACCCATTTCCTCTCATAACACGCAAGAACAACCATCATAGCCGAGACAAACACCCCACAATCCACAACCAAATGAACCAAATGCCTTCCAGGCATAAATTCTCAAATAAGCAATATTACACTTCTTTATACTCAGCCCAAATCCTCAATCCATTAAGTGACTACATGTCACACTCATACAATCATCCTGTGGTCATGCTCCCACAACCTTCCACACAAGGTAGCAAGTCTAGACATCCACCACTGGCCACACTAACGCTGTAAAACAAATCAAGAACCCATAACTAGGATGCAAAGCCTCTTCCACCGAATATCGATCTCAGGGTACACTGAAGATAACACCAGCTTACTCTGAACTTTCAAATAACTTTTTCTTGCTCATCCGAGCTTATGAAATCTTTGTTTACACCTAGCCGTAATCTTGATTCTCACTCCTAGTTACATACTGCTTACCGCACCTAACATGCCAATATGAGATAGCGCAAGAATTCCATCATAACTTCTGAACCACTAATAGGGTGAACACTTCATCATATAGAAACCTTTTTACTTACCTCAATTCAAGAGAACAGTAACAACACTCAATCCTCACTCATCCCGAGTGGCCTTGATTCACGAGACTATGCTGTCTCAATCTCACAAGCCGTCTCATACCCTTCTGATAATCTTTCTACAACCCGGAGTTTATTTCTCTCACTCCTCCAATACTATCCTGCACACTGAAAATAACATAGATCACTCCAATCTTTTCCCTCTCTCTGAAATTACGCCGCAAAAACTCAATTCTTAATCATACTGCTGCCTGAAACCCTGGTCCAACAGGGCCAAATTTTGCACACATTCATCAAATCCCACGCACAATCACCATTTTACTCCTTTCCCTTAGTTGTAATAACTTGCCAACACGCCGACAATCCGAAACCCCATGAGAACACAATCCTAAAACCCAACGGTAGGTGGTAGGACTCCCCCACTTAGCTCGAAGCTACTCCTTGCACCACTCTAGACCCTGCTGAGATCCTTTCCCCTTTGTTAACATGATCTTGCTCAACCAACCCGTCCAATTCTTCCAAGTTCTCTTGTTACCACTCCCTAAATACTCAAATTCTCTAGCATCATTCACACATTCTGCTTCCTACCGAATAGCCACTAGAATCCCTCACAGAAACTTGCCAACCATGCCATAACTATCCTACTCACAGGAGATAACTCACCTGTGGAAATCACCAACTGACACCTTCCAACGACGCTGAAATACACACTCTCTGCAACATCAATACCCCATCCTAAGCCTGCTCTCATTCACCAACCTTACCAGTCCGCCTGCTCTTCATGGACATCAACTAAACGCGCTACAAAATCTTCTATTTCACCTTTATGCCGCCATTCTCCCACTTTGGTTAACCTGATTCCTTGAAGCACCACCTGACTTCCTTCATCGTATGCTACCCAATTCAATATCATTCTCTGTAGCTCTTAAACTAGCAGTTCACCACGACTTCAAACTCTCCAAAGATCATCTTTCTCGAGCTGCCTTCATTACCAATACTTATCCAATACTGAACTACCGCACCTCACTGTCTCTGACAACCGCTTCTTCAATACTTCTTCACAATAATATGACCCCATGCAACCAAAGAATCTATAGCACCGACGAACTTAACACATTCCATTCGATCAGTGATGACGACATCACATCACAGGTGCATATCCCACCTTACTTGAAAACACCAAGTCTTACTGCTTTATCAATCCAAAACCTGACCATTTATAGTCCAAATGCCTTTCCTCAGCCGGAACTAAAATGTTGAAATCCTAAAATCACGCCCTGAGAAGACCTCCCTTCAAGCCATTCATCATCCCCAACATATGGGCAAGCATTCTATCATCATATCGACACCGCGCGATATCCAATAGTAAGCATCATAACAATATGAGCATAGCCTCAAAGTTCTCAGAAACACAGCAACCGAGTTGAAACAACATAATATTCTTCTACAGGGCAACAACAACAGCCCCAACCAACAACACATGGAAAACATCTCGCACCATATTCGTAGCACCATTTCAATTCCTCAAATTCCTGATTCATAGCAAGCGCTCCGCGACACGTAAGATTGAGTAGGAAGAAACATAGGCGTAAGCCTTAAAGGAATCAAACCGCACGATGAGGAATCAAGAAGAGAAGTACTCCTAACAGCCTTGTAGCCTCTCAAAGAAAAGTATAGACGTCTCCGTATCGATCCACAAGACTCTACTAGACTTGCTCATGACTCGTGAAACCTAAGGGAACCTAGAGCTCTGATACCAAGCTGTCACGACAAAAAATCCATAAGGTCGTGATGGCGCCGGACACCGCTGTCAGGCAAGCCAATCATTAAATGGTTAAGTTAAATTTCCTGTTTTAGCATTTTTGAAATCATTACCTTTCACTTTATTACATAATAACTGAATAAAATCCACTAAGTAAATATGACAGTTTAATATTCCATTTTTATAAAATACATCCCAAACACATCCCAGAACCCGGTGTCACAAGTGCATGAGCAAATTCTAAGAACTTCACAAATACTACAAAGCTTGTCCGAAATACAAATTTGACAAGGAATTTAAAATGAAAATAAATACAATATGAGGGAGACTCTGTCGGTTGCAGGTCGCCTCCGGATGATGCAGCTCACCTAAGTCTCCAAGCCGGCCACATTGCTGTGAAAGTACCTGTGCAATAAAAATGCACAACAAGTGTAGCATGAGTACGAAAACAACATGTACTCTGTAAGTATCCCGCCTAACCTCAGAGAGGTAGTGACGAGAGGTCGAATTTGACACTTGCTATAAGTCAGTTTAGTATAATCAAGTGAGATTCTAAGCATAAGTATCATAGGCAAATTTAATAATAATCAGGGATAAGAAATATCAACTTCTTTCACATTTAACACATTAAGTCTTCGTCATTTCAGTTGGCAATTTTGCAACTTCTTAGGCAGATAAACAACAATAATTACAGGAAATATGCAGCAATTGTCATGCGCAAGAACATTCTAAGGGTCGAACGGCGCGGGCCAACAATAATAAAATATGCACTGCTGAGGGTCGAACGGTTCGAACTATAGATGCATCTATCTGCCCCGCTCGCGAATCGAACATGCGTCGTGGTTAACATAATACTAGGGCTACCCCGCTCGCGAATCATACCTGCGACTCGGGTCCTAGAATAAATATACATAAATACAGGGTCATCCTGCTCGCGAATCATACATGCGACTCAGGCAACCAAAGTTACACATATTCACACCAATAAACCACATTTTTATCAGGAAATTAGCTGTTCAATGAAGTGATAAAATTATCCTTTTAATAAACATGAGAATAGTATTTAAAACCTTTCTAGATATTTACTTGCCAATTTGGACAGGGTTCCAAACTCTATAGATTTATCCGAAACACAATTATCCAAGGAAGAATCAATTCTCCTTCTAGGTGATTCAGAAAAGTAAACTCTATCCTTTTCAGAGATTTAGATACTAATTGAAAGCATAACATGATATTTTATTGACAAGGTCACAAGTACAACAAGTAAAGCATGCTAGTGGGTCCTAGACTACCCGGACATGGCATAATAGTAGCTACGCACGGACTCCCGTCACCTCGTGCGTACGTAGCCCCCGCAAATAACATCATGTATTCATTTAGTTCACCTACGGGGACAATTCCCCCTCACAAATTTAGAAAGGAGACTTATCTCGCTCCGAAATTCCATAACCGGCTTCCAAGCCCTTCCAACGACTCCAATTGATGCACAACGCCCCAAAACTATTCAAATAACAGGCAAACCAATAAAAATTCACTCTAATACTTGTAACAATTCAAATTATATAAGTTCCCAACTCCGCTCGAAAAGTTGACCAAAATGCCCTCAAGCCCACGTGCCCGGATTCCGAAATTTCTCGAAGATAAATACCCATAGCTTTACTAACTCAATTATACAATTTACTCTAATTTTCATGCTCAAATTCATGGTAAAAGTCCTAAATTCCAAATTCTAGGTCTTCCCCAAAAATCCCAAATTTATACTAATTTTTTATGTCTAAATCCATGTAAGATCACATATTTAACTCAAAAATAGGAAGAAATCACTTACCTAGTGTGCTGCTTGGTGAAAATCCCTACTTGAGCTCTCCAAAATCGTCCAAACCAAATGAAATAAATGAAAGAATGGGCCAAAACTCATGTTTAAAACAATCTGCCCAGGCTTCATCGAGTTGTATCTTGCACCGTGCAGGTTGTACATCCTATTATAATTTTCCCTTGCTGTACACCTTCTGTTAAAACGCCCATAGCTCCTTGTAGAAATATCCAAATGACAAATGGTTTGAAGATTTAGAAACTAGACTCAAAGACCTTTCATTTGATATTTTGTAAAACATATAACTATTTATATATTCCGAGATATGAGATTCCAAAATCGACTCCATGCATAAGTAAATTCTATCAAAACTGCTTCAGCAGCTATCTTCACTCGATCATAACTTTCTGATAAAATGTCCAAATCATAAATGGTTTTACTTTCTGAAACCTAGAATGCAAGGGCTACAACTTTTATATTTTGCACATTTTCATATTACTTATAGATTGTGATATATACGCTTTCAAAGTTAGCTCTTTGATGCATCAGTTGCTGTCCAAAACAGATATGCAACAGAAATTTCAGCAGCTATTTTGGCCCGAAATCCATTCCGTTAGCCTTCCAAAATCCACCTGAGGCCCTCTGGAGCTTAACCAATTATACCAACATGTCCCAAAATATGATACGAACTGCTCGAGGCCTCAAATCACATCAAACAACGTCGAAATCATGAATCTCACTCCAATTCAAGCTTTATGAATGTTAAAATTTCCAACTTCTACATCCGATGCCAAAACCTATCAAATCACATCCGATTGACCCCAAGTTTTGCACACAAGTCATATTCTCCAACTTTCAGAATTGGAATCCGACCCCAATATCAAAAAGTCAAACTTTCGGTCAGAAAGAGGATCTGGAAGAATTGGACAGATTAGTTGAGATGGATCGCGTTATCAAAGGAGAAGGGATATAAGTAGGGTCTAGAGTGGTGCAAGGAGTAGCTTCGGGCTGAGTGGGGGAGTCCCACCATCTGCAGTTGGGTTGTAGGGTTGTCTTCTCATAGGGTTGCGGATTGTCGGCGTGTTGGCAAGTTATTTCAGCTAAGGGAAAGGAGTAAAATGGTAATTCTGCGTGGGATTTGATGAATATGTGCAAAAGTTGCCCTGTCGAGCCAGGGTTAGGCTTTGGAAGATTCATAATTTTCCCTAACTCATAGGTGAGTTGTTAGGATAGTGGCTCGGTTGCGTGGTTCCTTGGAAGGGGTGTTCATGTGCTAGAAGAGCCTTGGAGTTGATTGCATTCGGGGCCAGTCAGAGCGGGTGATTCTCAATAGCGGTCCTAGTGAGTTCAACAGTCAAGAATGCAACATTTAAGGGTTTCAGGCAACAGTATGATCGAGAATCGAGCTTTTGCGGAGTAATTTCTGAGAAAAAAGAGGATGGTTGGAATGTTCTATGACATGTTTCAGCACGCAGGATAGTATTGGAGGAGTGAGAGAAATAAATTTCGCATTATAGAAAGATTATCAGAAGGGTATGAGACGGGTTGCGGGATTTAGGCAGCATAGTCTCGTGAATCAAGGCCACTCGGGATGAGTGAGGGTTGAGTTTTCTATGAGTTGAAGGAAGTTGCTGGTATTCCTGAGGTAATTGAAGATGATTAAAAGCAAATAGATTGATTAGCCATGGTTTAAATGGCACGTTTGCGACAGTGATAAGTTCCTTTGATGTGATTAAGTTGCGCAGGTGGTTTGTGCCGGTGTGTGCGAGGCTTGTTGGCCGCCGTAACGGATTTCATATGGGAGCACTTGAGTGCTATGGCCTGTCAGGTGTAGGCAGATCCCGGAAGGGTTATGGTGGTATAGACTACTACTTAAGGATTTTCATGTTGGGTGATTATGGGAAATTTACTCGTGTGTTGTGATGATTCTCTTGAATTGAGTTAAGTAAAAAGGTTTCTATATGATGAAGTGTACACCCTATTGGTGGTTTAGAAGTTATGATGGAAATTCTTGCGCTACCTCATATTGGCATGTTAGGTGCGGTAAGCAGTATGTAACTGGGAGTAAGAATCGAGATTGCGGTTCGATGTTAATAAGGATGTCATGAGCTCGGAAGAGCGAGAAAAAGTGATTCGAAAGTTCAGAGTAAGCTGGTGTTACCTTCAGTGTCACCTGAGATGGATATTCGGTGGAAGAGACTTTGTACCCTGGTTATGGGTTCTTGATTTGTCTTACAACGTAGTATGGCCTGTGGTGGATGGGCAGACTTGTTTCCTTGTGTTTAAGGTCGTGGAAGCATTACCGCGAAAAGATTGTATAAAGTGTGACATGTAGTCACTTGATGGATTGAAGATTTGGACTGAGTATAAAGAAATGCAATATTGTTATTAGAGAATCTATGCCTGGAGGGCGTTCGGTTGATTATGGATTGTGGGGTGTTTGTCCCGGATATGATGGTTGTTCTTGCATATTATGAGAGAAAGTGGGTTAATGTGGACCCAGGTAAAAGGTATTAGCTTAGTTGGTGCGAGTAAGGTAGACTCGATGTTTGTGGATAGAGATAAATATGATTATGGGCTCCGTACGGGCCAGGCATGTTCATTTTAGTAGAGCGCTTTTTCATGGAAAGGTATTAGAATAGCGGATGTTGTTCCGTCTTTGTTAAATTCATGTGTTATTATGATTGTGCCGTGTGAGCTGTGAAACGACTTTGATAATTTCGTATGTGATGAGGTCCCACGTAGTGGGGATGATATGTGAGCAGGATAACTCTTGAGATCTAGAGTGTATATATATATATATATATATATATATATATATATATATATATCGCACCTCAGTTGTGCTTGAGTTTTGTAGCCTACGGCTTTATCAGTCTCCCCAGGATGGTATTATGCACTTAGCGTGCTTGGGATCGATATTCAGTATTTTGTAATAGTGAGCAAACCAGCTCCGTATATATATCTTATGTAAATTTTATGTGTGGATCAGGTGGCACGTCGCCATGGGTATGTTATTCGGATCGGGTTGTACATCGCAACAATGTGATGTTGAGTAAGGTTCCTATAATTATTTTCTTGTGTTTTACTTCCTATTTTCTGATAAGAATTTATATTAGTTGTGTGAGTTGAATAGTTCCTTCCGGAGTCGTTTCTTATTATCATGTTCGAGTTATGGTCTATTGGCGCAATGTGGTATCATGTGAGGCTGTTGGCCTAGTTTGGGGTGATTTGTTGTCTGAGCAGTTCATACTGGGGGAGATGAGACTATCGGATCAGGGATCAGTGCGATAAGGTTATGTGAAGTGTATATTAAAGAACAAATACCATTATTCAGGTTCATAATGAAGTGATGATTCTAGTCAAGATGAGGTATTCAATGATTTGTTAACTCTGCAGTTGGGTATGAATTTCTGCACATTTCCTCCGTTGTGGTGGTATCGTCAGCATTATAACAGGATGTTTGTATGTTTGTTATGAGGCGCATCAGGAGCACCAGATTCATGAAATTTTGGCTGTTAAGGTTCAGGGAGTGTCATTGTGGTCAGATGATGTGTTATGCGGTGCATAGTGCTAATTCAGCAAAGGTATGCAGTCATGTTCTGGTATGTTGTGTGGTAGTCGATACGGTGTTTATATATTGGAACTAGGCCTGACAGCGAATTTCAAGTGTTGGAACTAGGTTCTGAGCTTATTATATAGATGAAAGAAGAAATCTTCAGATTTGATCAAGCTAATGTGCTTAGCTGGGTGGTGGTAGCACGGACAGGTGCTCGAGGTGTTAAACAGTGATTTCAGGTAAATCCAGAGAAGTTCTTAGCACGTTCGAGGATGAACGTCGGTTTAAGTGGGGGAGAATGTGGCGACCTGACCGATCATTTTGGGCTCTAGCGCGTCGTTCACCGGTTTGAGGCCGTGAGCAGCTTCGTTTTAGGTGTTATGACTTGTAGGTGTGGTCGGAATTGAATGTCACGAAGTTTAGAGTTGATTTGGAAAGAAAATTCTCATTTCAGAAGCCTTAAGTTGGAGAAATCAACTAAGATTGGAATTTTGAGTAAACGACCTCCGAATTAGGATCCGAGGGTTCCTGCAGGTTCGTATGATGATTTCAGACTTGGGCGTATGTTCGAATCGGGTTTTGGATAACCCGGGTGTCATGATCCCAGATCATAAACCGGCTGTGATGGCGCCTATCGTGGAACTAGGCTAGCCAATAATCACATGTTTACAGTTTCTTTTAGAATCCCAACCAATTTCAAGCATTTCATAAAATAAACAGAGTTTACTAAATACATTAGGCCAATAAACAGTGCAACCAACCCCAAAACCCGGAGCCAACATGTCATGAGCATCTAATAGAGATAAGCCAAAAAGGTATACTATTATAATACAAAACCTCCGAATAAATAGCTAGATAAGACAAGAAGGGAAAACAGAGATGCTGCGGCCGCTGAAAAGCTACCTCTATATCCTGCACTCCGGCTCCGCACGGAATAGATAGCTAATGCTCGGTATCTGCACCTGAATCTTCACACAGGGGTGCATGGAGTAATGTGAGTACGCCAACACAGTAGTAAAGAAAATAAATCAAGTCTAAGCGACAAGAAACACATAAAAATTAATGTCATAAATTTACAATATACACAACCCTTCTTTCCAACAGTATAAACATAGATATATGAAATCATCGTGCCATAAAACCAACTTCAGAAAAATCCTTTGAAAAATGTATATTTTTAACAACTTCAAACCGAAAAATTTAGTATGAAAATGAAATAAATCAAAAAGAGGCCCTCGGGAAAAACATATTTCATAAGTTTAGAGTGAAAGTGGTAAAATCATAAGTAGCCCCTCGGGCAAAAACATGTATCATAATCAGCCCTCGGGCATGCCTCACAGTCACTCATAATCATCCCCTCGGGCATACCTCACCATCACCATAATCAGCCTCTCGGGCATACCTCACCGTCACTCATCCCTCCCAATCTCTCGTCACTCGGTGCGCTCACTGGGGGTCTGTGCAGACTCCGGAGGGGCTCCTTCAGCCCAAGCGCTAATATCAAGCCACCTCGTTGCGTATCATATCCTGACAATCAGGCCCTCGGCCTCACTCAGCAGAACCTCTCAAAATCCCCTCGTGCGAATCAGTAAAACGGGGTACTCGACCCAAAACATCATTTTCAATCTCAAATTAGTGTAAATAAGGCTCAGTTTCGAAAATAGTAAGCACAATGTGACTGAGTGAAATCATTAATAAACAGTGAGGAAAACATCAGTAAAAACCCCCCAAGGGGTCTAAACAGATCGACACGAGGACCCAAACACGCCTTATAGCCCAAATATTGCAACAATCTTTAGAACATAACTTAACATAAGGTTTTGAGTAAAATATGCAAATCAATAGTTGCCGCGGAGAGGACCAAGTCCAATCCAAAAATCAGTGCGTACCACATACTCGTCATCCGACATGTGCGCCATTATTAAATCAGTGAGAAACATGAAGTCCGGGGTTTCATACCCTCAGGATAAGATTTATAACCATTACTTACCTCTATCGGGCCACAACACTAGTCCGCTATCCTCTTTCCCCTTAAAGTGGCTCCCGATTGCTCTGAATCTAGCAAAAACTAGTTTAACATCATTAATATATACTAAATGGACACAACCCAATCGAAAACAATCAAATTATACAAGAATCTCAAAATTTGGCCAAACTCGAGCCCCGGGCCCACACCTCGGAATTCGATAAATTTTACATTACTAGAAACCTCGTCCTCCCGCAATTCTACACATACCAAAAACACCACAATCGGACCACAATTGCCTACCCAAATTGCCAAAAAAATTTTCCAATCCTCCACCAATTTTTGTCAACCTTTTCCTACTTTAACCCTTCAATTTACAAGCCTAATCTGAACAAAATAGCATAGAATCGACTTTAATAACTCGGGAACTTACCTCCACTGAAGACCCACAAATTCTCTCTTTAATTTGCCTTCAAATGAGCTCCAACCGCATGCAACAATTGTGAAATGAATAAAATTTCACGGAGGCCTCTCTTATACTGTTCTGTCTAGCAATTCCGCACCTACAGATCCGCACCTGCGGTCCCAGGTGTGCACCTACGCAATCCCACTAACAGACCAAATTTCGCACCTGCGGCCATTTCTCCAGACTTGCGGCTTCGCAGGTGCGGCCTACTCTTCGCACCTGCGGACTCCTCCAGCCCAGCCTCCCTTCGCACCTGCGCTTGGACTTTCGCACCTGCGATATCGCACCTGCAGCTACCTATCCGCAGGTGCGGCCCGCACCAGAAACGTACACCAGCAGCCATTTGCTGCAAATTATTCCAATTTTAACACTCCGCCAACCATTCGAAATCAATCCCGAGCCCCTCGGAGCCCCAACAAAACATACCAACACACCCAATAGCATTATTATAACTTACTCGAGCCTTTAAAATACCAAAAACAACATGAAAACACTCAAAATTACATCAAATTCAAGCCTATGAACTTTGAAACTTCCAAATTTCGCCAACGACGCCAAAACCAACCAAAACACCTTCGATTGACCTGAAAAGTTTGCACGCATACCCAAAATGAAATTACAAACCTGCTCCAACTTCCGGATTCCCATTCCGACCCCGATAGTCTATTTTCTACTGCCGATCATAAATCGCCAAAAACTAACTTTCGCCAATTCAAGCCTAATTCTACACCGGACATCAAAACTTCATTTCGAACACGCTCCTAAGTCCCAAATCACCTAACGAAGCTATCCGAGCCATAAAATATGCATTCCGAGGTCGTTCACCAATAAGTCAACTCTCAGTTGACTTTCTCAACTATTAGGCTACTGTAAGAGACTAAATGCCTTAATTCTCACCATGATCACTCCGGACCCAAACCAACTGACGCAACACAACATAAACAGGCTAAGAAAAATATGATAAATCAGAAATGGGGGAAACAGGGTAATCTCGCGGAATGACCGGCCGGATCGTTACATCAGGAGCATTTCGATGCATATTGTGGAAGTTAGCATTTTAGAAGAATTTCATAAATTTGGGCTTGAAGTGCATTTCAGTGTTGTTGATGTCTGTTTGGGATTCCGAGTCTGGGAATAGCTTCATGTGGTGATTCTGGAGTTGGGAGCGTTGATCGGAAGTGAATTTGGATATCCGTAGGTCATTTTGAAGTCATTTGGCTAAAGATAGAAATTTGAAGGTTTTTGAGAAATCCAACCTGAAGTGGAAGTTTTGATATGGAGGTCGGAATGCGATTCCGAAAGTTGGATCATGTCCATAATGTTGAATATGACTTGTGCGCAAAATTTGAGGTCAAGAAGATGTGATTTGATAGGTTTCGGCATCAGATGTAGAAGTTGGAAATTTCTAAGTTCATAAAGTTGGGATTGGATGAGATTCGTGGTTTCGATTTTGTTTGATGTGATTTGAGTCCTCGAGCAAGTACGCACTATGTTTTGGAACATGTTGGTATAATTGGATGGGGTCCCGGGGGCCTCGAGTGGATTCCGGGTGGTTAACGGATCAATATTTGAAGTTGAAGAAGGCTGGAATTGCTGTCATTTGGTGTGATCCGCACCTGCGAGGATTTGGCCGCAGGTGCGAGAGTGGGCAGGCTTGGTTGGGATTGCAGGTACGATTTTGGGCTGGAGTTGAGGAAGCCGCATGTGTGGGATATTGGTCGCACCTGCGGGAGCACAGGTGCGGAGGTAGGACCGCATGTGCGGAACTCGTCCTGGGGAGAATATTTTAAAACAAGATTTGGGTTCAATTTTCTTCATTTCTTCTTGGGCTTAGGCGATTTTGGGAGGCTTCAAAGACATGATTCCTTCATGCAATATCAAGGTAAGTAACTCCTTCATGCCTCTAAGTTAAATACAAGGTTATATGCTTGGATTAGGCATGTAAGTTGGTAGGAATTTGGGAAATATTGAAGAAACCTAGAAAATGGAAAAATTGGATCTTTAGCCATGAATTGAGCATGAATATTTGAGTTAATGGTATATTTGAGTTAGTAAGGATATGGTTAGAATATATCTTCGAGAATTTTGGATTTCTGGGAAGGTGGGCCCGAGGGAATTTTGGTCATTTATCGGAGGGGGGTTGGGAGTTGAATTTGTTGTGAGTATTAGGATAAATTTTATTGCTTTGCCGTTATGTGGTAGTTTCGGAGCGTTGTCTGTTGGAGTTGTCGGAAGGGCTTGGAAGCCGGTATTGGAATTTCAGAGCGAGGTAAGTCTCCTTTCTAACTTTGAGAGGGGGAATTGTCCCCCTAGGTGAATTAATTAAGTACATGTTATTATCTTCGGGGGGCTACGTACGCACGAGGTGACAGGAGTCCGTGCGTAGCTACTATTATGCCTTGTCCGGATAGTCTAGGACCCACTAGAATGCCTTGTGTGTTGTACTTTGTGATCCTGCCTATAATTTTAAACTGCTAATATAATCGAAATCGTAATTGAATATCTAATAGAAAACTAGAGTTCGTCTTGTTAATCATCTAGAAAGAGAATTGATTCCATGTGGATATTTGTGTACCTGGTAGGGTTGTATTATGGAATATCATCAGACTTGGAAAATGAGTTTCAAAACAAAGATTTAAAAACTATATTTCGTGTTCCTTTAAGAAGGATTTTTACCATTTTCTTGAGAAAAACTGCTTTCTTGATAAAATACAGATTTCTTATGTGGATATGTGTAACTTTGGGTTCCTGAGTCGCATGTATGATTCACGAGAAGGATGACCCTATATTTGTGTGTATTCATATGAGCACCTGAGTCGCAGGTATGATTCGTGAGCAGACTAGCCTTATTATTTTAACCGCGTCGCATGATCGATTCGCGAGCGAGGCAGATAGATGCATCTATGGTTCGAGCCGTTCGATCCTTAGGCAGTGCACAATTTATTATTGTTGGTCTGCGCCGTTCGACCCTCGGTATTTCTTGCGCATGATATTTACTGCGTAGTTGCTATACTTTTTGCCTGATTACTGGCTTGAAATATTAAGTTATCAATTGAAATGACAGAGATTTAAAGTTATTAAAAAGATTTTCGAAGAATTTGTTACTTCCGCCGATTTATTGTTATTTGATTAAATCACCCATGTTGATAAATTGTTATTAATATGACGAAGATATAAAGTGTTAAACGTGAACGGAGTTGAAAATATTTTTTCCTGATTTTTAATAAATTTCCTAATAATCATGCTTAGTGTCATACTTAAATATTCTAAATTGACCTTTAGTAAGTGTTTAATTTGACCTCTCGTCACTACCAATCTGATGTTAGGCGGGCGATTTACTGAGTACATGTTGTTTTTGTACTCATGCTACACTTGCTGTGCATTTTATTGCTCAGGTATTTTCACAGCAATGTGGAGGATTCGGAGCGAGCTGCATCATCAGGGGGCGATTCGCAGCTGACAGAGCGTACTGTATATGTATTTATTTTTATTGTAAATTTCCTTGTCCAATTTGTATTTCGGACAGGCTTTGTAATGGTTGTATAAATTCTTTAAAATTGCTCATGTACTTGTGACACCGCGTTTTGGGTTGTGTTGGGATATATTTTCTTAAGTGTAATCTTTAAACCATTGTTTTTCTTAACAGATTTTTATTTGGTTAATATGTAATAAAGTGAAAGAAAAATGTTTTTCATAAAGGTTAAAACCGGAAATTTATTTCAATTAATTAATAATTTGGCTTGCCTGACAATGATGTCCGGCGCCATCACGACCTTAGGAATTTGGGTCGTGACACTCGAGGCCTTAAATCACATCAAATAACATCGAAACAATTGATCGCAACACAATTAAATCTTTATGAACTTTAGAATTTCAAACTTCTTCATTCGACGCCGAAACCTATCAAATCACATCCGATTGACCTCAAATTTTGCACACAAGTCATATTCGACATTAGGGACCTACTCTAACTTCAGGAATCGCATTCCGACCCTGATATCAAAATTTCCACTCTCGGTTGGATTTATGAAAAACCTTCAAATTTCTATCTTTAGCCAAATGACTTCAAAATGACCTACGGACATCTGAATTCACTTATGATCGTGCTCCCAACTCCAAATTCACCATACAGAGCTATCCCAGGCTCGGAATCCCAAACGGACATCAATAACACTGAAATGACTTACAACCCAAATTTATGAAATTCTTCAAAAATGCTATCTTCCATAATATACGTCGAAACTCTCCCGGGTTATCCAAAACCCGATGTGGACTTATGCCCAAGTCTGAAATCATCATACGAACCTGCAGGAACCTTCAAATCCTGATTCAGAGGTTGTTTAGTCAAAATTCCAATCTTAGTTGATTCTTCCAACATAAGGCTTCCAAATTGAGAATTTTCTTTCCAAATTAACTCTAAACTGCCCGAAATTCAATTCCGACCACGCCCACGAGTCATAATACCTGAAACGAAGCTGCGCATCGCCTCAAACCGCTGAACGACGCGCTAGAGCTCAAAACGACCGGTCGGGTCGTTACATTCTCCCCCACTTAAACAGACGTTCGTCCTCGTACGTGCTAAGAACTGCTCCGGAGTTATCTGAAATCACTGTTTAACACCTCGAGCACCTTCTGTGCTACCACAACCCAGTTGAGCACATTAGCTTGATCAAATCGGAAGATATCCTCTTTTATCCATACCATAAGCTCAGAATCCAGTTCCAACACTTGAAATTCTCCGCCAGGCCTAGTTCCAATATAAACACCGTATCAACTACCACACGACATACCAGGACATGAATACATACCTTTGTTGAATCAGCACCATGCACCGCATAACTCATCACCTGACCACAATGCACTCCCTGAACCTTAATAGCCAAAATTCCACAAAGCTGATGCTCCCAATGCACCTCATGATATATATATATATATATATATATATATATATATATATATACACACACATACATCCTGCTATAATGCTGCGATACCACCACAATGGAGGAGATGTGTAGAAATTCATAATCAGCTACCGAGTTAACAAATCATTGAATATCTCCTCTCGACTAGAATCATCACCTCATTACGAACCAAATAATGGTATTTATTCTTTAATATACACTTCACATAAACTTATTGCACTAATCCCTGATCCAATAATCTTGTCTCACCCAGTTTGAACTGATCAGACAACAAATCATCCCAGACATGACCAACAGACTCACGTGATACCACAACACGCCAATAGGCCATAACGCGAGCATGATACATAAAATAATGACTCAGGAAGGGACTACTCGACTCACACAACTAATATGAACTTTGTCAAAAATAGGAAGTAAAACACAAGAAAATAAATATAGGAACCTGACTCATCATCCCACTGTTGAGGCGTGCAACCCGATACAAATAACATACCCGTGGAGATGTGCCACCCGATCCACACATAAAATTTACATAAGAAGATACACGGAGCTGAATCGCTCACTATTACAAATTAGCGAATATCGGTCGCAAGCACACTAAGTGTATAGTACCATCCTGGGGAGACTGATAAAGCCATATTCTACAAAACTCAAGCACAACTGAGGTGCAATATATATATATATATATATAATCTGGATCTCAAGAGATGTCCTGCTCACATAACATCACCACCACGCGGGACCTCAACACATAAGAAATTATCAAGACATTTCACAACTCACACGGCACAATCATAATATTACATGGATTTGACGAAGACGGAACAACACCTTATATTCCAACACCCCTCCTTGAGGAGCGCTATACTGAAATGAACACATCTGCCTCACATGAAGGCCATAATCTCCTTTAAATCCATTCATACACTTCAAGCCGATTCTGCTGGCAATGAATTAGGCTGATAGCCTTACCTGGGTCCACATTAACCCACTTCCTCTCATAATACGCATGAACAACCATCATGGCCGGGACAAAACCCCACTATCCACAACCAAATGAACTGAACGCCTTCCAGGCATAAATCCTCAAATAAGCAATATTGCATTTCCTTATACTTGGTCTAAATCTTCAACCAATCAGGTGACTACATGTCACCCCTATAAAATCTTCCCGTGGTCACGTTCCCACGACCTTCCACAAGGTAACAAGTCTGCACATCCATAACACCGACCACACTAAGGTCGCAAAACACATCAAGAACCCATGACCAGGGTACAAAGCCTCTCTCACCGAATATCGATTTCTGGTGACACTGAAGATAACACCAGCTTACTCTGAACTTTCAAGTCACTTTTTCTTGCTCATCCGAGCTCATGACATCCTTGTTAACATAGAACCGCAATCTTGATTCCTTACTTCCAGTTACATACCGCTTACCGCACCTAACATGCCAATGTGAGATTGCGAAAGAACTCCATCATAACTTCTGAACCACTAACAGGGGAAACACCTCATCATATAGAGGCTCCTTATTTACCTCAAGTCAGGAGAATAATAACAACACTCAAGTGAATTCTCACAATCACCCAACATGCAAACCCTTAAGTAGTGGTCTAAACCACCATAACCCTTCCAGGATCCGCCTACACCTGACATGCCATAACACTCAAATGCTGCCACATAAAATCTATTACGGCGGCCGACAAGCCCCGTACATACCAGCCCAAACCACATGCATAATTTAATTATACTGATGAAACTGATCACTGCCGTACATGTGCCATTTCAACAATGGCTAATCAATCTATCTTCTTTTAATCGTCTTTAATTTCCTCCAGAATAATAGTAACTTCCTTCAACTCATAACAAACTCAACCCTCACTCATCCCGAGTGACCTTGATTCACGAGACCATGCTACCTAAACCCCACAACCCGTATTTCTCTCACTCCGCCAATGCTATCCTGCATGCTGAAACATATCATATGATAGTCCAACCATTTTCCTTTTTCTCAGAAATTACTCTGCAAAAGCTCGATTCTCGATCATACTGCTGCCTGAAACACTTAAATGCCAGATTCATAACTTTCGAATTTACTAGGACCGCTATTGAGAGTCACCCACTCTGACTGGCCCCGATACAATCAACTCCAAAGCTCTTATAGCAAACGAACATCCTCTTAATGAAGTACATGACTGAGTCACTACCCTTACACTCGCCTATGCCTTAAGCATAAATTCTGAATCTCTCAAAGCCTAACCCTGGTCCAACAGGGCCAACCTTTGCACACATTCATCAAATCCCACACACAATCACCATTTTACTCCTTTCCCTTAGCTATAATAACTTGCCAATACACCGAAAATCCGCAACCCCATGGTAACACAATCCTACAACCCAACTGCAAGTGGTGGGACTCCCCCACTTAGCCCGAAGCTACTCCTTGCACCACTCTAGACCCTGGTGAGATCCTTTCTCCTTTGTTAACGCGATTTTGCTTAACCAATCCGTCCAATTCTTCCGAATTCCCCTGTCAGCATTCTCTAAATACTCAAATTGACTAGCATCATTCTCACATTCTGCCTCCTACCGAATAGCCATTAGAATCCCTCACAGAAACTTGCCAACCACACAACCGCTAACCTACTCATAGGAGATAACGCAGCTGTGGAAATCACTAACTAACAACTTCCAATGATGCCGAAATGCACACTCTCTGCAACATCAATACCCCATCCTAAGCCTTCTCTCATTCACCAACTTTACCAGTCCGTCCGCTTCTCATGGACATCTACCAAATGTGCTACAACATCTTCTAATTCACCGCCACCTTACCTCCTTCTTCATCCCTATCGACTTCTCTCTATTATATCCAACCTTCTCCGAGATAACCACATTTTAATTTAAATCCGCGAACCCAATCACCGTCCATGAAAATCCTCAACCCACTCCAAACTTCTCCTCAAGATAGGCAGCTGTCTTACCACTGAACTCATATGCTACACTGCCACTCTCCCAGTTTAGTTAAACTCATTCCTTTAAGCAGCTACCCGACTTTCGTCTCTCATGCCTGGAATTTTAGAGATTTAGCCGCCCCCCTGACACTTCTTGTGGACCCAAGTCACTGCATAATTTTGAAGATTGACAAATGTCTGACCAGTTGAACCAGGTCCATCAGAGCACACAGACTTGACCTGACGCATTGGCACATGAGCTGTATATGCAAAGGAGATGAATGCGATTGTGAAGTATTAATGAACAAAGAGAGTGTCTCCTAATGCATAAAGGTTGCAAATTGATAAGAGAATAAAAGTTGAATTAAGCAAGGACAGTAACGAATGAAGAAAGTTAAGTTTAATACGAACTATTTCTCCCAGGAAGAGTTGTACCAGAACTGAACGACAAACTCAACAACTCACTCTATAAATAATTGAAGTATCCTTGCTTGAATTACCAATGCACAAGGGCAGAAGTGAATCAAGATCTGAAAGAAAAATTCCCAGAGATTTTGCAAGCAGAATTACTGTGCGATACAAAGGCTACAGACCAGCTAGAAGAACCAGTTCCATGTGTTTGCTTTCGTAGTGTCTAGTTGGTTGTAGTAGGAGATTTAATATTGTATCTTTTCAGCTTTCATAGAAGAAATTGTAATAGGTAAATATTGTTCAAGTTAGAGTTAACTTGAAGCTTGTAGAAATTAGCTAGAGTTAACTTGAAGCTTGTAGAAATTAGCTAGAGGCTAGTTATTACGAAGGGATTAGAGTTAGTCCTAGGATTACAAAAGAGTTTATTTTGTAAGTCCGTTTGGCTCAGAGTTTTAGTGANGCAGGTGTTTTCCACGTAAAAATCTCTGTGTTTTTACTTTACTGTTTTATCATTCCGCAACAGTAGAAGTTGGAGCACCAAGAAGAACCAGGTTCTTCTAGAGAGACAACACTCAAAAAATTGGATACCATACAAATTAACCTATCTTCTTGTGTGGTATTGACTTCTAAAACATCAATTGGTATTAGAGCAGGTTATCCTTGAAAGGATAACACCTTGGAGAAGATCAAGATGAGTGCACCACCTTGACACTGGGAGGGTCAATCAACTGCAAGGCCACCACTCTTCAATGGCCAGTATTACTCTTGGTGGAAGAACAGGATGAAGGATCACCTGATTGGAGAAGACTATAAACTCTGGGACATAGTCACTGATGGTCTTCTAGCCACCATGAAGAAGATTGCTGAAGGTGTAGAAGTACCAAAGACTAGAGCTGACTGCACTGCTGAGGATCTAAATAAATGGGAGNCTGGGATACCTTGCAAGAAGCCCATGAAGGAACACCTCAGGTACAAAGGTCAAGAGGTACTCTACTATACTCTTAGTATGAAAACTTCACTATGAAAGAAGGAGAGACTATCCAAGAGATGTACACAAGTTCACAACCTTGACGAATGAACTGAAGTCTCTTGGAAGAGTCATTCTTGAAGAGGACAGGGTTGAGAAGATCCTGACAAGGGTCTTGCCTATTTCCTGGGAAAGCAAAATCACTGCTATCCAGGAATCCAAAAATATGGCAACCCTGAGATTGGATGAGCTGATTGGAAACCTCACTGCCTATGAACTGAGAAGGCAGACAATGAAGATGGATGGTCCAAAGAAGGAGAGGAGTCTAGCACTAAGAATCACTTAGGGAGCAGATCTGGAGGAAGATGAGATGTCCATGATTACCAAAGAATTCAGAAACTTTCTCATGAGGAAGAAGGGCATCTCTAGAGGAGGAAACTACAACAAAGAAAAAGCTCCAGAAAGGCCAATCAATGAGGGATGATACAAATGTGGTAAGACTGACCATCTCATCAAAAACTGTCCTTAGTGGGAAGTAGAATGGAAAAAAGAGAGATATGAAAGAAGGAACAGGAAGAAGGAACTGGTCCAACCCAAGAAAACTACAACAAAGGCTATGATTGCTGCTTGGGGGGAAAGTTCAGATGAGGAATCAAAAGATGGGGAGACTGAAGATTAGGCGCTCATGGAAATTGGAGAATCTGATGAGGAATCACATGAAGAACCAGAGGTAAGTATCTCCCATCTTAAAAACAAAATAAAGTTCTAATCTAAGGAAAAACTCTCTGAGTTGCTACTTGATTTCATAGCTAATTCTGAGGAAACAACCAAAGAGAAGGATCAACTATCTAAAGAATGTGCAATGCTAAAATAAAAGTGCATGAACCTGGAAATCAGAGTCAGTGAATCTGAAAAGAAAAACACGGTCTTGTTGAACCAGGTTCATCCACTTGAGACTGTGATTCTAGAACTGAAATTCGAGAACTTACAACTGAGATTAGGATCCAGTAAAAAGGTTGTTGATCACTCTCATATCATGTTAGAGGAAAACGTGAGAAAACTAAAAGATAAGATGTATGCCAAGGATGAACAGATAATAACTCTTAAAGAAGAACTTGGCAAAGTCAAACATGAATTAGATCGAACTTGTAAATTGAATAAATCCTCTGATGCGCTGATATGGCTTCAAGAGAATCATAGTAGCAATCAGAGAGGGATTGGCTTTGGAAATCAATTGCCCAAGTGGGATCCCAAAAGAAATTATCTCACTCTCTATGAGAATAAAATCTGCACCCATTGTGGTAAGACTGGCCACGACAAAATTGAGTGTATTGTAAAAGAGCAGGCCAGTCGAAGAAATGAGAGTTTTGTTAAAAAGAAAAATTGGCTACCAAATTGGGATAGAAAAAGCTTGATTCATCCATTCTCTCATAGAAAAGGACCCAAAATAGTTTGGGTTCTTAAAACTACCCCTGATTCTTTTTGTAGGTTCAAGTGAGAGGAGGCAGCCAAATTTTGTATTTGGATAGTGGCTGCACAAAGCATATGATAGGGAACATGGAACAGTTCCTTTCAGTTGAAAGTCTCAAAGGAGGAAATGTCTCCTTTGGAAACGGAAAGAAAGGTGAAATTATTGGGGTTGGTAAGGTAGGTAAGGATGAAACACGATCCATTGAACATGTGTATCGGATAGATGGCTTGAAATATAGCCTGATCGGTGTATCACAACTGTGTGACAGAGGTAACCTTGTTTCCTTTACTTCCACAAAATGTTTTGTGATTAACCTGCTTACTGACAAGATTGTTTTGCAGGGGAAAATAATGAATAACATCTACGTCATAGACTTGTCCACACTGTTTGAAAATGAACTCACTTGCCTAAGTGTGTTGGACAGTGATCCTCTCCTGTGGCACAAAAGACTTGGTCACGCAAGCCTAAATCAGCTAAACAAACTAGTCTCTAGAGACTTAGTGGTAGGGCTTCCTAACATTAAGTTCAAGGAAGAAAAGGTTTGTGAGGCATGTGCAAGGGGGAAGCTGGTAAGTTCTTCTTTCAAAAGTAAGAAATGGTCAGTACCACTAGGACGTTGGAACTGGTTCATATGGACCTATGTGGTCCTATGAGAACTCTGAGCAGAGGTACTAAGAAATATGTAATGGTGCTAGTTGATGACTATTCAAGGTTCACTTGGACCTTATTTTTGACATCTAAGGAAGAAGCATTTGATACAATCACCTCATTTTTCAAGAAAACTCAAAATTAGTTAGGAAAGTTTGTTGAGTTCTGTGATGAACATGGTGTCAATCATAACTTTTCTGCTCCTAAAACCCCACATCAAAATGGGGTTGTTGAAAGGAAAAACAAAACTCTTGAAGACATGGCAAGAACCATGCTTCTATCTAGCAAACTACCTCACAGCTTCTGGGCTGAAGCAATAAATACTGCTTGTTACATAATCAATAGATGCATGACCAGACCTCTGGTAGAGAAAACTCCCTATGAATTACTTAAAGGGAGAAAGCCCAACATATCCCACTTTAGGGCTTTTGGATGCAAGTGTTTTGTGCATAATAATGGCAAAGATTCCCTAGGAAAATTTGACCCCAGAAGTGATGAAGGAGTGTTCTTGGGATATTCATCACATATCAAAGATTATAAAATATACAATAAAAGAACTATGTGTGTAGAAGAAAGTGTGCATGTTTTCTTTGATGAAACTAACACTCTTCCTGAGAGACAGAAATAAGAAGACGAGGAGCTTGGACTAGTGAGAAGCAGTGATCACATTGAAGCAAACATGGAAGGTGGAACAGGTGATGGACCAGGTTCAACTACCCCAAGCAGCATGCCAGGGGGAATTCAACATATACAACCTGGCCCCGATCCTGCTCCACAGCAACAAGACACCATGGAATTGTCTAGGAATGAACAACTGGTACTCAAACCGCACAGATATCAGAGTTCTCACCCTATTGAGAACATCATAACATATTTGACATCCGGAATCAAAACAAGATCCTCTTTGAAAAATCTATGTGAGTTTGATGCCTTTCTATCCTTGATTGAACCAAAGAACATTGGTGAAGCCCTACAGGATGCTGACTGGGTAAATGCCATGCAAGAAGAGGTGAATCAATTTGAAAGAAGTCAAGTGTGGAACTTGGTACCCAGACCACTAGACTGATCAGTGATTGGAACAAAGTGGGTCTTCAGTAACAAGCTTGATGAGGATGGAACTGTTACAAGAAATAAGGCTAGACTGGTTTTTCAAGGATATAGTCAAGAAGAGGGAATTGACTATGATGAGACCTTTTCCCGTGTGGCAATATTGGAGGCAATCAAACTTCTTATAGCATTTGCTGCAAACATGGAGTTCACTCTCCATCAGATGGATATTAGGAGTGCATTCCTTAATGGCTATCTTAAGGAAGATATATTTGTCAGACAACCTCCATGTTTTGAAAGCAAGGAGTCACCGGACCATGTATACAAACTTGACAAGGCTCTTTATGGTCTCAAACAAGCACCAAGAGCATGGTATGAGCGTCTATCAAAATTCCTGCTAGAACATGGATACAAAAGAGGTAAAATTGACAGCACCTTGTTCTTAAAGGGAAAAAGGTAAAGAACTCCTGGTTGTGCAAATATATGTGGATGATATCATATTTGGGGCAACTTCTGAAAAATTGAGTAAGGAGTTTGCTATACTTATGAGGAGTGAGTTTAAGATGAGTATGATGGGTAAGCTAAACTTCTTTAGGCTTGCAAATCAAGAAAAACTCAAATGGAACGATGATCCATCAACAAAAGTATGTGAAAGAATTGCTCAAGAAATTTAAAATGGATGACTCAAAGGAAATAGACACCCCCATAGCCACATCTACAAAATTATATGTGGATGAACCTGGTTCATCCGTTGACCATAAGCTATACAGAGGGATGCTTGGGTCTCCATTATATCTCACTACCAGCAGACCTGATATTGTGTTCAGTGTAGGACTGTGTGCTAGGTTTCAGGAAAATCCAAAAGAGTCCCACCTAACTGCAGTGAAGAGAATTTTGAGATATCTGAAAGGCACCACTGATTTGTGCCTTTGGTATCCTAAAGGTAGTAATTTCGACCTTGTAGGATATGCTGATGCTGATTATGCAGGTTTCCTGGTTGACAGGAAAAATACTTCAGGCATGGCTTACTTTTTGGGCTCCTACCTTGTGTCTTGGGCTACCAAGAAACAAAATTCAGTAGCCTTGTCTACTGAGGCTGAATATGCGGTTGCAGCCTCATGCTGTGCTCAGTTGTTATGGATCAAGAAACAACTCATGAATTTTGGTATAGAGGTTGGATGCATTCCTATTTTCTGTGAAAACACTAGTGCAATAAGTATGACGAAGAACCCGATTCATCATAAAAAAACTAAGCACATAGATGTTAGACACTACTTCCGAAGGGATAACTATGAAAAATGAATGATCTCAATCGAATTTTGTGCTACTGATCAACAAATTTGCAGATATCTTTAATAAAGCACTAAGTAAGGAGCGTTTTGAGAGAAACCAGCTTGAATTAGGGATGCTTAAGATCACTTAATTGAAAAAAAGGAAAAATGAAAAAATTTGGCTAGAAAATCAGGAATTTGTGTAAATAATCAGATTAACAATTGCTCAGTCTCATACTGTAAAAAGTATACTCTTATGCCATGTTTTGATATGACTCACTGATCACAAATGAAATTCTTTCTATGTTTGCAAATTGAGGCTTGATCAAGAGGATTCTGAAATGATGAACCTGGTTCATTGTGCTGGTTTGTCTGAAAGGCGAGGTATGTGTNTAAAAAAATAAGGGTGAGGGAGTACGGAGTAATGAGAAAGGGAAAAGGGAAAGAAATGGCTGATTCTTCACCCACCTCTAAATCTATTAGAATGGCTATTTGTGGAGCTGAGTAAGAAAAGGA
The DNA here is from genome assembly GCA_005239525.1 of Nicotiana knightiana. Lineage (NCBI taxonomy): Eukaryota > Viridiplantae > Streptophyta > Magnoliopsida > Solanales > Solanaceae > Nicotiana > Nicotiana knightiana. The sequence goes on from ML393524.1 coordinate 28,223, forward strand.
GGAAGAAAGTAGCAAAAACGCAGGGGGAAGTGAATCAGGAGAAACCGTTGAAGGGTTAGTAAATTTAGGAAAGCACACAGATGAACCTGGTTCATCTACTGAGGAAACTTTGGTGGATCTGCTGAAAAATGTTAGGTAATAATTACAATCCAAAGAAGAAAAGAACTCCTAAAGCTCAAACGTCTGGAACAACAAGAGAAAGTAAGAAAAGAAAAGCTGCTTCTTCTGAGACTTCTACTATTTCTCTTCCTAGAGGAAGAACTACAACGAGCAAGTTAAAGCAAAGTGAGGACGAGTTGAAGAGAGCTTTAGAGGAGAGTAAGAAGAAAAGAGTGGAAAAAAGGAAAGAAAAGGTTGTTGAGCCTATTGAGGCTGTTGAAGTGGATGAGATGGACCTGGTCCATCAAAGTCAAAAAGTTGTAGAGGTAGAGGTTCAGACCCCTAAGCCCAAGAAAGCCAAGACTTCCTCAAAGAAGTCTTCATCTGTTTCTAAGTCTGCTGAACCATCCATCTTGGCTAAACAAACCAGGTCTGCACTTTTTCCAAGCCTTAATTTCCTAGCCTGCCTAGAACTTTCATTGACCCAGATTCAGAATTTTTGTTTGTTGCTCATGTTTTAACTGTTTATATTTTATTTTATTTCCTTTTAAGACCAAGATAGAAATTTGAAGGTTTTTGAGAAATCCGACATGAAGTGGAAGTTTTGATATCGAGGTCGGAATGCGATTCTGGAAGTTGGAGCAGGTTCGTAATGTTGAATATAACTTGTGCGCAAAATTTGAGGTCAATCGGACTTGATTTGATAGGTTTCGGAATCGGATGTAGAAGTTGGAAATTTCTAAGTTCATAAAGCTAGGATTTGGGTGCGATTCGTGGTTTCGATGTTGTTTGATGTGATTTGAGGCCTCGAGCAAGTCCGCATTATGTTATGAAACAAGTTGGTATAATTGGACGGGGTCCCGAGGGCCTCTGGTGGATTCCGAGTAGTTAACAGATCAATATTTGAAGTTGAAGAAGGCTGGAATTGCTGTCATCTGGTGTGATTCGCACCTCGAGGATTTGGCCGCAGGTGCGAGAGTGGGCAGGCTTGGCTGGGATCACAGGTGCGATGGAATTTCCGCACATGCGAAGACGCATGTGGGGACAATGGGGCGCATGTGCGATTTTGGGCTGGAGTTGAGGAAGCCGCAGGTGCGGGAGAGTGGTCGCACCTGCGGGAGCGCAGGTAGGAACGCAGGTGCGGGAATCGTCCTGGGCAGAATGTTTTAAAACAAGGATTGTTGTTCAATTGTATTCATTTCTTCTTGGGCTTAGACGATTTTGGGAGGCTTCAAAGAGAGGATTCCTTCATGCAATGTCAAGGTAAGTAACTCCTTCATGCATCTAAGTTAAATACAAGATTATATACATGGTTTAGGCATGTAAATTGGTAGGAATTTGGGAAATATTGAAGAAACCTAGAAAATGGAAAAATTGGATCTTTAGCCACGAATTGAGCATGAATATTTGAGTAAATGGTATATTTGAGTTAGTAAGGCTATGTGTAGAACATATCTTCGAGAATTTCGGGTTTCCGGGCACGTGGGACTGAGGGCATTTTGGTCATTTCTCGGAGCGGGGTTGGGAAAGTATATAATTTGAATTTATTGTGAGTATTAGGATTGTCACACCTCCTTTTTCCGACAAGGGTGGATATGGGAGTTTTTTCCAATTTAAGTGACATTATGCGGATTTGGGATTTATTTATTAGTTTCAGAGTCGCCACCCGGATTTTTTGCGGTGTTCCGGGACACCATTTATTATTGAAATCCCAAACCGAGGAAATTTTGACTCTGTTTAAAATTTCTACGACCAGAAATCCGAGTAAGGAATTCTGTTAACCCGGGAGAAGGTGTTAGGCACTCCCGAATTCCGTGGTTCTAGCACGGTCGCTTAACTGTTATTATTTGGCCTAAATTGTCTTATTATTTACATATTTTTTGCCTATTATGATTTTAGCCTTTTTTCACTTTTTAGCCGCTTTTAATATTTGTGGACTTATCTTGAAAACAAGTCACGATGGTGTGCACTTGTCATTTTTAGACACATTATAATTACGACACATGAAATGCACCCGTAATTACAACATGTGATTTTTATTATAATTTGAAGTTAAAGACTGGGACATGAGTTGTCGCCCCGAGTGTTGGTTAGGTAGCTTTGGTATAATATTTGATTTTTTTTACCAAAATTTCGAACTAAAGGTATTCATTCTACCTAGAAGATCTCCTAAAACAATATTCATTGCTCTAAGAGAACATCTTATGGGCTATGGCCTCATCTAGCCCCATTTTATCACATTAGGCCATCCTAAGTCAATTATCCTTGTAATAGGACTACTAGTTCCGAAAAGAATGTGTTTTTAGCCAACGATGGAAAATATGGAAATCAGAATGTCCCTTGTTCGTTCAGATATATACGCTTATGAAATTCAGATATCTAAACAGGTTACTTGTTAATTCTGATACGAATGGGCAAGATGAAATCACTCTACTTCTTCCAGAATTTTATGATCTCTAACAAAGATCATACCACAGGCGGTTTTATTAATTTTGAAACAGTAATTCTTACCAATTCTAAACAACCTAATCTCACGCATCTAAAGGTTTAAAGTTCACACATATGTATACATTGATTTTTTGCAAATTTGTGGGACACAAGACAAACTGAAGATAATCTACTGATTCTATTCATGTTGAAACTCTGCTGAATTTGAAATAACCATTTTTTCCAAAATCCAAACAGGGTGTTCATACAGATTTTACATACGTTCTTTTGTCTAATATCATTGCAGAACAGAAAAATGTAAAACTCGAAATTTCAGGAACATGAATAAAACTGAAATTAAGCGTCCAGTCCAGTCTTAAATTACATTACAATGAAAAGCTAAAGAAATACAAGGGGATTATAACTTAACTGCCTCAATACCCTTTCCAGAATGAAAGAAACTAGAAAAATAAGATTCTAACTAATTTGCTGACTCGAAACTCTCTTGAGGCCTTACATTTGAGCCTTCTCCTTGTAATTTGTAGAACACCCCAATATAATTTTGGTGTTGTGCAACCACCAAAACCAAACTGACCATGAAGAGGTCAGTTTTAATCCTGATATTGCGTGTGTTTAAACCATACTAGCTGGCTGAATTATTTATGCGCTTTCTCAGTGAATATGATCATAAAAAGATCAACTCAACTCCGGAATGTCATTTTCATACGTTGGACCTTCAGTCCATATTATTCCTTGACTTGGTTATGCAGGCATTTTAAGAGGATAAATCTGATCATAATAGGATTCAGATTCTTTCCTCTAAGGAGCCTTTGATTATCCACTTTATATCCGTAAAGGGTAATTTTCAGCACCCTCAGTTACTGTTTAGGCACTACCTAGGGGTGAATTTGACTATTAAAAAGTCAAATCCATCTACCCAAGTGCTAAAACTAACATAATTCTAAGCTCTATAGGAACTTTGCTTATCTAGGCATTTTTAGAGGATGAATCTAACCATCCAAAGGTTCAGATTCTCACTCTAATGGCCTTCTCAACTACATACTTTATACCCCTTTTTGAAGGGTAAACTTCAGCCAACATACTAACATTTGTGCACTTATCATGAGGTGAGTTTGATTATCAACAAATCAAATTCATCTACCCTAGTGCTGATGCTAACATAATTCCAAACTATACAGGGACTTTGATAATTTAGGCATTTTTAGAGAATGAATCTGGACATTTAAAGAGTCCAGATTCCTTATTCCAAAGCCCTTTTGATCACCTATTTTATACCCTTAAGAGGGTGACTTTCAACAACTAAACTATTATTTCAGCACCTGATATGGGGTGAATTTGACCATTATAGAGGGTCAAATTCATCTACCCTAGTGCTGTTTCATAACAGTATCTAGATATCTAAAACCTGGGATAAACCAGTATTTCAGCATCTTTGTAGGATGAACTTAACCATGAGAGGTTAAGTTCATTACCCTTTGATGCTATTTTACAACATAAACATTGATTGCACAGACCTAATACCAGGCAATTTTAAGATGAAACAACCTTATGTAAAATTCAGAGATTAAAATCTAAACAAACATAATGTGTTACTTCATATATATGCACATAAGTTTATACAGAAATAAGCCTAAGAAAATAAACATGAAGATTCATGGGGGAAAGACAACAGATTTCAGATCTTCATATTTCATATATAAAGAAAAACTCAGTTTTACATACCTTTAAGAGTAAGATAACAACAGAAAGTCCTGACCAAATAAAGGTCAGGCAGATNTTGTTTCATAACAGTATCTAGATATCTAAAACCTAGGATAAACCAGTATTTCAGCATCTTTGTAGGATGAACTTAACCATGAGAGGTTAAGTTCATTACCCTTTGATGCTATTTTACAACATAAACATTGATTGCACAGACCTAATACCAGGCAATTTTAAGATGAAACAACCTTATGTAAAATTCAGAGATTAAAATCTAAACAAACATAATGTGTTACTTCATATATATGCACATAAGTTTATACAGAAATAAGCCTAAGAAAATAAACATGAAGATTCATGGGGGAAAGACAACAGATTTCAGATCTTCATATTTCATATATAAAGAAAAACTCAGTTACCTTTAAGAGTAAGATAAAAACAGAAGGTCCTAACCAAATAAAGGTCAGGCAGATAGAAATCAGCAAAAGGGAAGAGAAACCCAGCAACAATAAACAGCAACCCCAAAGAAAACCAAACAGTCCAGCAAGAATACACCCAGAAATCTTGGGTAGGAATATTTGAAAGAACACTTCCAGAAAAACAGTTCAGAAGGAATACCAAATGATTGAACCAAGGCAGCAAACAAAACCAAGTCCTTTAGGAAAGAAAACCACAGCTATAAGCCAACTTAAATTCAGATTGTTTCCCCTCCTACTACAAATCCTTTTTGTTTCTGTTTTTTTTCAAGTCTTTTAGTTAGTCAAAGTTTGTTTTTTCCAGTCCAAAAGGTTCAAAGAAGGGTCTGAAAAAATCATTTTTTTTTTCAGATCTTCATATTTCATATATAAAGAAAAACTCAGTTTTACATACCTTTAAGAGTAAGATAACAACAGAAGGTCCTGACAAAATAAAGGTTAGGCAGATAGAAATCAGCAAAAGGGAAGAGAAACCCAGCAGCAATAAACAGCAACCCCAAAGAAAACCAAACAGTCCAGCAAGAATACACCCAGAAATCTTGGGTAGGAATTTTTGAAAGAACACTTCCAGAAAAATAGTTCAGCAAGAATACCAAATGATTGAACCAAGGCAGCAAACAAAACCAAGTCCTTTAGGAAAGAAAACCACAACTATAAGCCAACTTAAATTCAGATTTTTTCCCCTCCTACTGCAAATCCTTTTTGTTTCTGTTTTTTTTCAAGTCTTTTAGTTAGTCAAAGATTGTTTTTTCCATTCCAAAAGGTTCAAAGAAGGGTCTGAAAAAATCTTTTTTTTTTGTTTAGTGGTAAAGAGTGTGTGTATATATTGGGACAGTTGGGATAGGATATGCTCAGCATATTCCCTATCCTAAATGAGCTAAAAAGGGTATAAGTACAGCTGTCAACCCTATCCTATTGGGACAGCTGTACCTTCCAGAACATTCCAGCCCTTGAAATTACCCTTCTATCCCTAAGTATCTGATTTCCTAATATTTATCTAATCTAGAAGGTTCTTTTGGGTGACAACTAATTGTTCTTAACTAAGGTTGAGTCAATTGAATGAAGATTGGTTGATTAAATGCCTAGAGTTGGCTTTCATACTACTTATCCATATTTAAGTTATTTAATCATCAGTTTAATTAAACTCAATGGAGGTTAGTCAACTAAATTCTCTTAACTTAGGTTAAATGAATCTGTTTTAGTCCATTAACCTCAAACTAATTGTCTTAAACAGATTTTATTTTCAGTTAAATACTTAAGAAGCTACCTGAATTAAGTTTCTAGATTGAAGAAGTTAGAATTATTTAACTGTGAGTCTAAGTGAAACAATTATTTTTAAATTCAGTTAATTGATCTTAACCTAGTTATCTAGGACTCAGCTCAACTAGAATATTAAGTCTACTAGTTGAGTGTGACTTATTGCCTAATTGCTCAAATCAATTTAACTCAAATTGACTACCATTAAAGTCAGTAGTCAATTGAACTTATTGGTTTAAACAATTTCATTAGGTGTAATTAGGCTTATTTATTGGCTCTTAGTCAATTGAGTGATTAATTCCATAAAACTGGACTTTAGCCTATTTTGATCATTCTAGGATCTTAGTTTGATTAAAGAAANGTTTAGGTTAATTTTACTGTTAGGTACTAATTCTAGTTTTACTGACTTGTTACTTGATTTAAGTCAATGAGTTTAATTCCTTAAACTGGGGTTAACTGATTTACTTGAGCTAATTCAACTCGACTACTTTGACTAAAATTAAAGACTTAGATAGCTATTAAACCTAGGTTTTTTTTATAGAAATTTTGTCACCTTGATTGATTCATGACTGTTCACTGGTTCAGAATCAAGTACTAACCTAATTAATCGACAATCACTCGATTAACCTAATCTAACCTATTCAGGTAAGCAAGGAAGCAAATAATCAAAAAGGGGGCCATATCACTTGGGGACAAACAGTAAACAAACAAATCTGAATAACCTGAATATGAATCAATTAAACGAACTATTTGTAATTAACTTCCAATAGAGAAATAGGCAGAAAAATCTAATTAATTAAGGATTAACAGAAAATCTTAAAACCTAAACACGGATGCTACCTAATCAACGCATGCAAATTCAGAAGAAAACATAAAAAAAGGTTAAAAGAAGATATTAACAGATTGAGCATAAAAACATGAATGAAAGCAGTGATTAGCATGTTAAAAGTACTTGGTCTGGGAAAAGAGGAAGGGGCCACTGGGCCTTACCAGATCTGATGGGGGTTTTAAAGAAAAAAATGAATTAAACCTTCGTGAATCGATTGCTCTAGTTAACAGCAATCGACCCATGAAGGTCTAACCCATTGGTTGCCCTCGAATCGTCCGGGGAGAAACTTCGGGGGTTTTCACATTCTTAGATCTGAAACCCCAGCAAGTCCATCGGTTTTTTTCAGGGGAGTTGATACGGGAGGTGATAGAGGAGGTAATGGTGGTTGCCTGGTAGAGATTTGGGGTTGATTGGAGTGGTTATGGTGGCCGGACGGCGGTGGGGTTTTAGAGGCGGCTAGGGTTTAGAGTTTGAGAGAGATGAAGGAGATATGGAGGCTAGGGTTTGAGGTGGGGGTTGGGTTTGGATCGAAATGAGGGTATGGGGTGGGGTTTGGACACTTAAATACGGAAAGGAATGGCCAGTTCCGGTCCGTTGGATCATGGACATATCAATGGTTGGGATTGACTGGGCCTAAAACGACGTCGTTTTGGTTAAGCTGGGGCAGGCCGGGTGAGGGGTTTGGGCTGGTCCGGATTTGGTGTTAGGGAGAAGGGAGTTTGGGCATGTGTAATTTGGCCCAGGTCCGATTTTAAACCTATTTTAACTCTAACACTTACTAAAAAAAATGTAGTGATTAATTCTAACTTAGTTTTAGTCTAATTATAAATTAATTAAGAGTAATATCATTTAATTTAATACTCATATCATTTAAGGAACAAATTTCACAATTTTGTTAGAAAAAATGAATGAATTAATCATTAAATCTACATTGTGTCAAATAATCAACATTTTTGTTGTTATTTATTTCAATCGATTACAAGTAATATATTAATTAACTCTAGTTTAAATTTTAATTAATGAGTAAATTAAAGGTTGAAATTTCTAGTTAAAAAATGTGATTATTTGACGAATAACTTTCCGTAATTTTCCAATAAAAAATGATTGAAGTCATGCACCGAATCATGCAACTTTAAATCATTTATGAATTTTAAAAGACAAATTATGATTTATGTAATGTAAATAATTCACACACAGACATTGAAATTCAAAAAGGTTTATAATCATTAATTAATTTATTGAATTTTGTAGGAATATATAGTAGGTTAAAAATTACATGCTCACAAGGATGAATTTTCTTTTCTTTGCCGTTATGTGGTAGTTTCGGAGCGTTGTGCATCTGTTGGAGTCGTCGGAAGGGCTTGAAAGCCGGTATTGGAATTTCGGAGCGAGGTGAGTCTTCTTTTCTAACTTTGTGAGGGGAATTGTTCCCCTAGGTGAATTAATTAAGTACATGTTATTATCTTCGGGGGCTACATACGCACGAGGTAACGGGAGTCCGTGCGTGCTACTATTATGCCTTGTCCGGGTAGTCTAGGACCCACTAGCATGCCTTGTGTGTTTTACTTTGTCATCCTGCCTGTAATTTTAAACTGCTAATATAATCCAAATCGTAATTGAATATCTAAAAGAAGACTAGAGTTCGTCCTGTTAATCATCTAGAAAGAGAATTGATTCCCTGTGGATATTTGTGTACCTGGTAGGGTTGTATTATGGAATATCACCAGACTTGGAAAATGAGTTTCAAAACAAAGATTTAAAAACTATAATTAATTTTCCTTTAAGAAGGATTTTTACCACTTTCCTGAGAAAAACTTCTTTCTTGATAAAATACAGATTTATTATGTGGATATGTGTAACTTTGGGTGCCTGAGTCACATGTATGATTCGTGATCAGGATGACCCTGTATTTGTGTGTATTCATATGAGCACCTGATTCGCAGGTATGATTCACGAGCAGGCTAGCCTTATTATTTTAACTGCGTCGCATGATCGATTCGCGGGCAGGGCAGATAGATGCATCTATGGTTCGAGCCGTTCGACCCTTCGGCAGTGCACCGTTTATTATTGTTGGTCCATGCCGTTCGACCCTCGGCATTGCTTGCGCATGAATTTTACTGCATAGTTGCTATGATTTTTGCCTGATTACTGGCCTGAAATATTAAGTTATCAATTGAAATGACAGAGATTTAAAGTTATTAAAAAGATTTTGGAAGAAGTTGTTACTTCCCGTCGATTTATTGTTATTTGATTAAATCACTCATGTTGATAAATTGTTATTAATATGAAGAAGATATAAAGTATTAAACGTGAACGGAGTTGAAAATATTTATTCCTGATTTTTAATAAATTTCCTGATAATTATGCTTAGTGTCATACTTAAATATTCTAAATTGACCTTTAGTAAGTGTCTAATTTGACCTCTCGTCACTACCTCTCTGATGTTAGGCGGGCGACTTACTGAGTACACGTTATTTTTGTACTCATGCTACATTTGCTGTGCATTTTATTGCACAGGTACTTTCATAGCAATGTGGAGGATTCAGAGACTTAGGCGAGATGCATCATCCAGAGGAGATTCGTAGCTGACAGAGTCTCCCTCGTACTGTATATGTATTTATTTTTATTTTAAATTTCCTTGTCCAATTTTTATTTCGGACAGGCTTTGTAATGGTTGTATAAATTCTTAGAAATTTCTCATGTACTTGTGACACCGGGTTCTGGGATGTGTTGGGATATATTTGCTTAATTGTAATCTTTAAACCATTGTTTTTATTAACAGATTTTTATTTGGTTAATATGTAATAAAGTGAAAGAAAAATGTTTTTCATAAATGTTAAAACCGGAAATTTATTTCAATTAATTAATAATTTGGCTTGCCTGACAATGATGTCCCGCGCCATCAGGACCTTAGGAATTTTGGGTCGTGACAATATGGTATTAGAGCGCTAGGTTCCCGTAGGTCTCACGAGTCATGATCAAGTCTAGTAGAGTCTTGCGGATCGGTACGGAGACGTCTGTACTTATCTTCGAGAGGCTACAATATTGTTAGGAGTACTTCCCTTGTTGATTCCACATCGTGTGATTTGATTCCTTTGAGGCTTATGCCTATGTTTATTCCTACTCAATCTTATGCGTCGCGAGCGCTTGTTATAAATCAGGAATTTGAGGAATTGAAATGGTGCTACAGATGTAATTCGAGATGTTTCCATGTATAATTGGTTGGGGATGTTGTTATGGCCCTATAAAAGGATAATATGTTGTTTAAGCTCGGTAGCTGTATTTCTGGGAGCCTTAAGGCTATGCTCAGGTAGTGATGATTCTTGCGATTGGTTATCGTGTGATGTCGATATGATGATAGAATGCTTGCCCGTATGTTGGGGATGATGAATGGTTTGAAGGGAGGTCATCTCAGAGTGTGATTTCGAGATGTCGGTATTCTAGTGCCGGCAGAGGAAAGGCAATTGGATTATGAATGGTCCGGTTGGGGTTGATAAAGTAGTAAGACTTGATGTCTTCAAGTGAGGTGGGGTATGCGCATGTGACGTGTAGTCGTTGTCATTGATCGAATGGAATGTGTTAAGTTTGTCGGTGCTATGGTTTCTTCAGTTGCGTGGGGTCAGAGTATTGAGAAGAAGTATTGAAGAATGCGGTTGGAATAGATCGTGAGGTGCGGTGGTTCAGTACCGGATAAGTGTTGATAATGAAGGCAGCTAGAGAAAGATGATCTTCGGAGAGCTTGAGGTCGTGGTGATCTGCTGGTTTGAGAGCTACAGAGAATGGTCCTGGAGTGAGGCTAGACGGTGGTTCCATTTCTAGGAGGCCAGGTGTAAGAAACGGAAGTCGAGTAGTCGCAAATTGGGGGAGCGGCAACATATCTTAGAATTTGAAGATATTGTCGCACATTTAATGGATTTCCATGAGGAGCGGACAGATTAGTAAGTTGGTAAATGAAGCAGGGCGTAGGATGGGGTATTGAAGTCGCAGAGAGCGTGCATTTCAACGTCTTTGGAAGGTGTCCGTGGGTGATTTCCACAGGTGGGTTATCTTCTTTGAATAGGTTAGTGATGGCGGGGTTGTTAGGTCTCAGTGAGGGGTTCTAGTGGCTATTCGGTAGGAGGCGGAATGTGTGAATGATGCTAGAGAATTTGAGTATTTAGGGAGTGCTAGCAAGAGGATCTGGAAGAATTGGACGAATTGGTTGAGATGGATCGCGTTATCAAAGGAGAAGGGATCTCAGCAGGGTCTAGAGTGGTGCAAGGAGTAGCTTCGGGCTGAGTGGGGGAGTCCCACCATCTGCAGTTGGGTTGTAGGGTTGTCTTCTCATAGGGTTGCGGATTGTCGACGTGTTGGCAAGTTATTTCAGCTAAGGGAAAGGAGTAAAATGGTAATTGTGCGTGGGATTTGATGAATATGTGCAAAAGTTGCCCTGTCGGGCCAGGGTTAGGCTTTGGAAGATTCAGAATTTTCCCTAACTCATAGGTGAGTTGTCAGGATAGTGGCTCGGTCGCGTGGTTCCTTGGAAGGGGTGTTCATGTGCTAGAAGAGCCTTGGAGTTGATTGCATTCGGGGCCAGTCAGAGTGGGTGAATCTCAATAGCGGTCCTAGTGAGTTCAACAGTCAAGAATGCAACATTTAAGGGTTTCAGGCAATAGTATGATCGAGAATCGAGCTTTTGCGGAGTAATTTCTGAGAAAATGGAGGATGGTTGGAATGTTCTATGATATGTTTCAGCATGCAGGATAGTATTGGAGGAGTGAGAGAAATAAACTTCGCATTGTAGAAAGATTATCAGAAGGGTATGAGACGGGTTGCGGGATTTAGGCAACATAGTCTCGTGAATCAAGGCCACTCGGGATGAGTTTTCTATGAGTTGAAGGAAGTTGCTAGTATTCCTGAGGCAATTGAAGATGATTAAAAGCAAATAGATTGATTAGCCATGGTTTAAATGGCATATTTGCGGCAGTGATAAGTTCCTTTGATGTGATTAAGTTGCGTAGGTGGTTTGTGCCGGTGTGTCCGAGGCTTGTTGGCCGCCGTAACGGATTTCATGTGGGAGCACTTGAGTGCTATGGCCTGTCAGGTGTAGTCAGATCCCGGAAGGGTTATGGTGGTATAAACTACTACTTATGGATTTTCATGTTGGGTGATTATGGGAAATTTACTCGTGTGTTGTGATGATTCTCTTGAATTGAGTTAAGTAAAAAGGTTTCTATATGATGAAGTGTACACCCTATTGGTGGTTCAGAAGTTATGATGGAAATTCTTGCGCTACCTCATATTGGCATGTTAGGTGCGGTAAGCAGTATGTAACTGGGAGTAAGAATAGAGATTGCGGTTCGGTGTTAATAAGGATGTCATGAGCTAGGAAGAGCGAGAAAAAGCAATTTGAAAGTTCAGAGTGAGCTGGTGTTACCTTCAGTGTCACCTGAGATGGATATTCAGTGGAAGAGGCTTTGTACCCTGGTTATGGGTTCTTGATTTGTCTTACAGCGTAGTATGGCCATTGGTGGATGGGCAGACTTGTTTCCTTGTGTTGATGGTCGTGGAAGCATTACCGCGAAAAGATTGTATAAAGTGTGACATGTAGTCACTTGATGGATTGAAGATTTGGACTGAGTATAAAGAAGTGCAATATTGTTATTAGAGAATCTATGTCTGGAGGGCGTTCGGTTCGGTTGATTATGGATTGTGGGGTGTTTGTCCCGGATATGATGGTTGTTCTTGCATATTATGAGAGAAAGTGGGTTAATGTGGACCCCGATAGAAGCTATTAGCTTAGTTGGTGCGAGTAAGGTAGACTCGATGTTTGTGGATATATTTAAATATGAATATGGGCTCTGTACAGGCCAGGCATGTTCATTTCAGTATAACGCTTTTTCATGGAAAGGTATTAGAACAACAGATGATGTTCCGTGTTTGTCATATTCATGTGTTATTATGATTGTGCCGTGTGAGTTGTGAAACGACTTTGATAATTTCCTATGTGATGAGTCCCCCGTAGTGGGGATGATATGTGAGCAGGATAGCTCTTGAGATCCAGAGTGTGTGTGTATATATATATATATCGCACCTCAGTTGTGCTTTAGTTTTGTAGCCTACGACTTTATCAGTCTCCCTAGGATGGTATTATGCACTTAGCGTGCTTGGGATCGATATTCAGTATTTTGTAATAGTGAGCAAACTAGCTCCGTATATATATCTTCTTATGTAAATTTTATGTGTGGTTCGGGTGGCACGTCGCCACGGGTATGTTATTCGGATCGGGTTGCATGCCGCAACAGTGTGATGTTGAGTAAGGTTCCTATAATTATTTTCTTGTGTTTTACTTCCTATTTTCTGATAAGAATTTGTATTAGTTGCGTGAGTTGAATAGTTCCTTCCTGAGTTGTTTCTTATTATTATGTTCGAGTTAAAGTCTATTGGCGCAATGTGGTATCATGTGAGGCTGTTGGCCATGTTTGGGGTGATTTGTTGTCTGAGCAGTTCATACTGGGTGAGACGGGACTATCAGATCAGGGATCAGTGCGATAAGCTTATGTGAAGTGTATATTAAAGAACAAATACCATTATTCAGGTTCATAATGAAATGATGATTCTAGTCAAGATGAGGTATTCAATGATTTGTTAACTCTGCAGTTGGGTATGAATTTTTGCACATTTCCTCCGTTGTGGTGGTATCGTCAGCATTATAACAGGATGTCTGTATGTTTGTTATGAGGAGCATCAGGAGCACCAGATTCGTGAAATTTTGGCTGTAAGGTTCAGGGAGTGTCATTGTGGTCAGATGATGTGTTATGCGGTGCATGGTGCTAATTCAGCAAAGGTATGCAGTCTTGTTCTGGTATGTTGTGTGGTAGTCGATACAGTGTTTATATATTGGAACTAGGCCTGGCAGAGAATTTCAAGTGTTGGAACTAGGTTCTAAGCTTATTATATAGATGAAAGAAGAAATCTTCGGCTTTGATCAAGCTAATGTGCTTAGATGGGTGGTGGTAGCACGGGAAGGTGCTCAAGGTGTTAAACAGTGATTTTAGGTAAATCCAGAGCATTTCTTAGCACGTTCGAGGACGAACGTCGGTTTAAGTGGGGGAGAATGTGGCGACCCGACCGGTTGTTTTGGGCTCTAACATGTCGTTCAGCGGTTTGAGGCCGTGAGCAGCTTCGTTTCAGGTGTTATGACTTGTAGGTGTGGTCGGAATTGAATTTCAGGAAGTTTAGAGTTGATTTGGAAAGAAAATTCTCATTTCAGAAGCCTTAAGTTGGAGAAATGAACTAAGATTGGAATTTTGAGTAAACGACCTCCGAATCAGGATCTGAGGGTTCCTGCAGGTTCATATGATGATTTCAGACTTGGGCGTATGTCCGGATCGGGTTTTGGATAACCCGGGTGTCACGACGCTAAATCCTAAACCGGCTGTAATGGTGCCTATCGTGGAACTAGACTAGCCAATAATCACATGTTTACAGTTTCTTTCAGAATCCCAACCAATTTCAATCATTTCATAAAATAACCAGAGTTTACTAAATACATTAGGCCAATAAATAGTGCAACCAACCCCAAAATCCGGAGCCAACATGTCATGAGCATCTAAGAGAGACAAGACAAAAAGGAATACTACTATAATACAAAACCTACGAATAAATATTTAGATACAACAAGAAGGGAAAACAGAGATGCTGCGGCCGCTGAACAGCTACCTCTATATCCCACACTCCGGCTCTGCACGGAATAGATAGCTAATGCTCGGTATTTGCACATGAATATGCACACAGGAGTGAATGGAGTAATGTGAGTATGCCAACACAGTAGTAATGAAAATAAATCAAGTCTAAGCGCAAGAAACACATAAAAGTTAATGTCATAAATTCACAATATACACAGCCCTTCTTTCCAACAGTATAAACATAGATATATGAAATCATCATGCCTTAAAACCAACTTCAGAAAAATCCTTTGAAAAATGTATATTTTCAACAACTTCAAACCAAAAGATTTAGTATGAAAATGAAATAAATCATAAAGAGGCCCCTCGGGTAAAAAATATTTCATAAGTTCAGAGTGAAAGTGGTAAAACCATAAGTAGCCCCATAGGCAAAAGCATGTATCATAATCATCCCCTCGGGCATGCCTCACAGTCACTCATAATCATCTCCTCGGGCATACCACACCATCAGTCTTAATCAGCCCCTCGGGCATACCTCACCATCACTTATAATCAGCTCCTTGGGCATACCTCACAGTCACTCATGCCTCCCAATCACTCGTCACTCGGCACTCGTTGCGCTCACTGGGGGTGTGTGTAGACTCCCGAGGGGCTCCTTCATCCCAAGCGCTAATATCAAGCCACCTCGTGGCGTATCATATCCTCACAATCAGGCCCTCGGCCTCACTCAGCAGAACCTCTCAAAAGCCCCTCGGGCGAATCAGCAAAACGGGGTACTCGACCCAAAACATCATTTTTCAATCTCAAAGTAGTGTAAATCAGGCTGAGTTTCGAAAACAGTAAGCACAATGTGACTGAGTGAAATCATCAATAAACAGTGAGGAAAAGAGCAGTAAAAATCCCCCAAGGGGTCTAAACAGATCGGCACGAGGCCCCAAACACGACTTATAGCCCAAATATTGCAACAATCTTTAGAAATAATTTAACATAAGGTTTTGAGTAAAATATGCAAATCAATAGTTGCCGTGGAGAGAACCAGGTCCAAATCAAAAATCAGTGCGCGCCACATACTCGTCATCCGACATGTGCGCCATTCTAAAATCAGTGAGAAATATGAAGTCCGGGGTTTCATACCCTCAGGACAAGATTTATAACCATTACTTACCTCTACCAGGCCAAAACACTAGTCCGCTATGCTCTTGCCCCTCAAGTTTGCTCCCGATTGCTCCATATCTAGCCAAAACCAGTTTAACATCATTAATATATACTAAAGGGACACAACCCAATCTAAAACTATCAAATTATACAAGAATCTCAAAATTCGGCCAAACACGAGCCTCGGGCCCATGCCTCAGAATTCGATAAATTTTACATTACTAGAAACCTCGTCCTCCCACGATTCTACACATACCAAAAATACCATAATCGGACCACAATTGCCTACCCAAATTGCCAAAAGAATGTTCCAATCCTCCACCCATTTTTCTCAACCTTTTCCTACTTTAATCCTTCAAATTACAAGCCTAATCCAAACAAAATAGCATATAATAGACTTTAATAACTCGGGAGCTTACCTCCACTGAAGACCCACGAATTCTCTCTTCAAATTGCCTTCAAATGAGCTCCAATAGCATGCAACAATGGTGAAATGAATAAAATTTCACGGAGGCCTCTTTTATACTGTTATGCCCAGCAATTCCGCACCTGCGGACCTTAAATCGCACCTGCGGACCTGCACCTGCGCAATCCTACTAACGGACCAAGTTTTGCACATGCGGCCATTTCTCCGCACCTGCGGCTTCGCAGGTGCGGCATACTCTTCGCATCTGCGGACTCCTCCTGCCCAGCCTCCCTTCGCACCTGCGCTTGGCCTTTCGAACCTGTGACGTCGCACCTGCGGCTACCCATCCGCAGGTGCGGCCAACACTAGAAACTTACACCAACAACAATTTGCTGCAAATCTTTCCAAGTTCAACACTCCGCCAATCATCTAAAATCAGCCCCGAGCCCCGACAAAACATACTAACACACCCCATAGCATTATTCTAACTTAGTCGAGCCTTCGAAACACCAAAAACAACATGAAAACACCCAAAATTACATCAAATTCAAGCCTATGAACTTTGAAATTTCCAAATTTCGCCAACGACGCCGAAACAAACCAAAACACCTCCGATTGACCTGAAATTTTGCACACATACCCAAAATGACATCACGGAACTTACCCAACTTCCAGAATCCCATTCCGACCCCGATAGCCTATTTTCCACTGCCGACCGAAAATCGCCAAAAACTAACTTCCGTCAATTCAAGCCTAATTCTACACCGGACATAAAAACTTCATTCCCAACACACTCCTAAGTCCCAAATCACCTAAAGAAGCTATCCGAGCCATAAAATCTGCATTCCGAGGCTGTTCACCAATAAATCAAATCTTAGTTGACTTTCTCAACTATTAGGCTACTTTAGGAAACTAAATGCCTTAATTCTCACCGTGACCACTCCAGACCCAAACCAAATGACCCAACACAACATAAACAGGCTAAGCAATATATGATAAAGTAGAAATGGGGGAAATGGGGTAAGTCACGCGGAATGGCCGGCAGGGTCGTTACATCCTCCCCCTCTTAAACAAACGTTCGTCCTCGAACGCGTATAGAAACATCATCGGGGTATCGAATAAGTGAGGATATATGTCCCGCATCTCCCGCTCAGTCTCCTAGGTGGTATCCTCCACCGGCTGCCCTCTCCACTAAACCTTCACTGAAACTATATCCTTAGACCTCAGCTTTTTGACCTGTCGACCCAAAATAGCTTCTGGCTCTACCTCATATGAAATATCACCCTCGAGCTGAACCGTGCTGAAGTCCAAAACATGAGACGGGTCACCAACATACTTCCGGAGCATCGAAACATGGAACACCGGATGAATACTCGATAAACTGGGAGGCATAGAAAGCCTGTAAGCCACCTCCCCAACCCTCTGAAGCACCTCAAATGGCCCAATGAACCTGGGACTCAGCTTTCGCCTCTTCCCGAATCTCATAACACCCTTCATGGGCGACACCTTCAGCAGCACCTTATCCCCAACCATGAAAGATACATCTCGTACCTTCCGGTCCGCATAACTCTTCTTCCTAGACTGCACCGTGCGAAGCCACTCTTGAATCAACTTTGCCTTACCCAACGCATCCTGAACCAAGTTTGTGCCCAATAGCCTTGCCTCGCCCGACTCAAACCAACCAACCGGAGATCTGCCCCTCCTACCATATAAAGCCTCATACGGAGCCATCTGGATACTCGACTGATAGCTGTTATTATATGCAAACACCTCTAGTGGAAGAAACTGGTCCCATGAACCACCAAAGTCAATCACACAAGCACGCAACATATCCTCCAAAATCTGAATGGTACGCTCCGACTGCCCGTTGGTCTAAGGATGAAACGCTGTGCTCAACTCAACTTGAGTACCAAACTCTCTCTGTATGGCTCTCCAAAACTGAGATGTGAACTGAGTACCTCTGTCGGAAATGATAAAAACTGGAACCCCATGCAATCGGACAATCTCCCTGATATAAATCTTAGCTAACTGCTCCGAAGAATAAGTAGTACCAACAGGAATGAAGTGCGCGGACTTGGTCAGCCGATACACAATAACCCATTTAACATCAAACCTCCTCGAAGTCCATGGGAGTCCAACTACGAAGTCCATGGTGATTCGCTCCCACTTCCACTCCGGAATATCAAATCTCTGAAGCAATCCACCTGGTCTCTAGTGCTCATACTTGAACTGCTGATAGTTGAGACACCGAGCCACAAACTCAACAATATCTTTCTTCATCCGCCTCCATCAATAATGCTGCCTCAAATCGTGATATGGGCTTCAGCTAGAATCAAATCTCGAAGCCCGTCTACATTGGGCACGCAAATCCGTCACTGCATCCTCATGACCCCATCATCACCAATAAACACATCCCTGTCATCACCGCGACGGAACCTGTCCTGGAGAACAAGCAAATGTGGATCATCATACTGGCGTGCTCTAATCTGATCATAAAGAGAAGACCTGGAGGCTACACAAGCCAATACCCGGCTCTGATAGATCCAATCTCACCAACTGAACCGCTAAGGCCTGAACATCAAGGGCTAATGACTGCTCTACTACTGGAAGGTAGGCTAAACTCCCCAAACTCTCTACTCTGCGACTCAGGGCATCAGCCACTACATTGTCCTTCCCCGGATGATATAAGATAGTGAGGTCATAATCCTTGAGTAGCTCTAACCATCTCCTCTGACGCAAATTCAAGTCCTTCTGCCTCAGCAGATACTGCAAACTATGATGATCAGTGAAAATCTCACACTGCACTCCATACAAATAATATCGCCAAATCTTTAAGGCATGAACAATGGCAACTAACTCAAGATCGTGCACTGGATAATTCTTCTCGTGCACCTTCAACTGTCTGGATGCGTAAGTAATCACCCTAGCGTACTGCATCAATACCGCTCCTAAAACAACTCTAAAAGCATCACAATAGACTGTGTAAGAACCCGAACCAGTAGGCAAAGCTAGAACCGGAGCTGTGGTCAATGTTGACTTGAGCTTCTGAAAGCTCTCCTCACACTCATCAGACCATCTGAATGGAGCACCCTTCTAGGTCAATCTGGGCAAAGGAGAAGCAATAGAAGAGAATCCATCCACAAAGCGACGGTAATATCCCGCAAAACAAAGGAAACTCCTAATCTCTGTAGCTGAGGACGGTCTGGGCCAACTCTGCTCCGCCTCTATCTTCTTCGGATCAACCTAAGGGTGGCAAACGGGCCGGGTTGACCCGTAACCGGACCAGCCCAGACCGGTTAAAATCGAAACCGGACCGGCCCGGTTCATAGGGGGCCGGGTGGGCTGGGTAGGGGGGTTAGAGGGGGTTGGTCCATTTATAATTTTTCTACCGGTTACCCGGACCGGTCCAACCCGGTCAAAGTGAACAGTGCACTTACCGGTTAAACCGGCCCGGACCGGCCC
>ML393524.1:48146-65196 GCA_005239525.1 Nicotiana knightiana
AAAAATATTATTAGACGTATTATGCATTTATGCTTAATGTTTTAGTTTGTTATTTTAATATTATTAGACGTATAAATACAAGTTTAAACTTTAATTTGAAGTATTAAATGTAAACTTTAATTTGCAAGTTTGAAGTTTTGAACTTGCAAATTATAAGTAAATTCTTAATGATATATTCAAATATAAGAATTTTAAAGTATTTGTATCCTTTATTCAAACACTATTTTTATAAGTTTATTTTTTTTTTATATTTTTACGATAGTTCTAACAAATACAAAAAAAAAAAATATTTTTTTTTACTGTTAACCCGGCCCGGCAGTACCCCTACCCGCACGGGTTCGTTTTTACCCGGATAAGCCCCAACCCGTTAAACCCGTTAACAAGTAACCGGTAAGAACCCGTAACCGCAACCCGTCAGGTTCAAAAAAAAATGTAACCGGCCCGGCCCGGCCCACCCGTTAGACACCCTTAGATCAACCTGAATACCCACACTAGACACCACGTGCCCCAAGAAAGCTACTAAACCAAGCCAAAACTCACACTTGGAGAATTTTTCATAAAGCTTCTCCTCCCTCAACCTCTCTAACACAACTCTCAATTGCTGAGCATGCTCTTCCTGGCTACGAGAATAAACCAGGATGTCATCAATGAATACAATGATGAAAGAATCAAGGTAAGGCTGAAACACGTTGTTCATCAATTGCTGGAACGCAGCTGGGGCATTGGTCAGCTCAAATGACATGACCAGGAACTCATAATGACCATATCTTGTCCTGAAAGCGATCTCGGTATGTCAGAATCCCGAATCTTCAACTGATGATACCCAGATCTCAAGTCAATCTTAGAGAACACCCTAGCTCCCTGAAGCAGGTCAAACAAGTCATCAATACGGGGCGAGGGATACTGGTTCTTCACCGTAACTTTGTTCAGCTACCGATAATCAATACACATACGCATGGACCCATCCTTCTTCTTCACGAACAACATTGGTGCACCCCAAGGTGACACACTAGGCCGAATGAACCCCTTATCTAGGGGTTCCTGAAGTTGATCCTTCAATTCCTTTAGCTCCGCTGGTGCCATACGATAAGGTGAAATAGAAATAGGTTGGGTGCCTAACACCAAGTCAATACCAAAATCAATATCCCTGTCAGGTGGCATGCCTGGCAGGTTTGCAAGAAACACGTCCGGAAAATCACGGACCACAGGAACCAAATCAATAGCGGGAGTCTCACCACTGACATCCCTCACAAAAGCCAGATAAGATAAACACCCTTTCTCAACCATGCGCTGAGCCTTCAGGTAGGAAATCACCTTGCTAGGCATATACTTCGAAGAACCTCTCCACTCAACCCTCGTACACCCTGGAATAGCTAAGGTCACGGTCTTAGCATGACAATCAAGAAGAACATGACACGGAGATAACCAATCCATGCCCAATATCACATCAAAATCGACCATGCTGAGCAATAGTAGGTCCACTTGGGTCTCCAGACCCCCAATAAATATCATGCACAACCGATACACACGGTCTACAACAACAGTATCGCCCACCGGAGTTGACACATGAACAGAGGTGACTAGAGATTCACGGGGCATATCTAGAAAACGGGCAAAATATGAAGAAACATAGGAATATGTAGAACCAAGGTCAAATAAAGCCAAGGCATCTCGGCAACAGACTGAGACAATACCTGCGATCACGGCATTTGACGCTATAGCATCTGGCCTGGCTGGAAATGCATACATGCAAGCCTGACCTCCCCCTGCTTGACCTCCCCCTCTAATGCGGCCTCTGGCTGACTGACTACCACCCCTAGCTGCCTGGGCGGATGGTGAAGTAATTGGAGCTGACGTCGAGGGCTGGCCCCTTTACTGAGAAGAACCACCGGGACGATGGGGACACTGCCTCCACATGTGCCCGAACGCTCCACACTCAAAATAACTCCCTGGAGCTAGAGGCGGGGACTGATAGAAACCCCTAGCACTAGAACGGCCACTAGAAGACTCATGCATAGGAGAACTATGAACTGGGGGTGCTCAAGCTGAACTCTGAGCAAGGAGGGCACCAAATGAAGTACGGCCTGACTGAGAACCACGGGGACCATGCCCCGAAGATGCACCACTATACGCTGGGCAGGCTGACTGAGGAGGCCTAAAAGAACAACCCCTACCCTGCTGTAACTGCCCCCTCAAGGGAGCACCACTAGAACTGCCTGAACCACGAGGTCTCTTGGCCTCCCTCTCCTCCCGCTCCTTGCGGTGAACTGACTCAATATCTCGAGCTATGTCAACAACCTGCTCAAATGAAGCACCTGATACTCTCTCCTGAGTCATAAATAGCCGGAGCTGATAAGTAATACCATCTACAAACCTCCTCATCCTCTCCCTATCAGTAGGGACAATCTCAGAAGCATGCCTAGCTTACTTGGAAAACCTCATCTTGTACTAAGTAACTGATAACTCTCCCTGGCGCAGCTGCTCAAACTGCCTGCGCTGCTCCTCTCTATGTGACTGAGGAACATACTTCTCCAAAAAGATCGTGGAGAACTGCTGCCAGGTGAGTGGTGCTGAACCAACCGACCTACGCCTCTCGAATGACTCCCACCAAGTAAGGGAAACACCTGCAAGCTGAAATGTAACAAATGAAACCCCACTAGTCTCCAAAATACCCGTAGTACGTAGTATCCTCTGGCACTTATCTAGAAACCCCTGAGCATCCTCGCCCTCTGTACCGCTGAAAGTCAGAGGCTGAAGTCTGCTGAACCTCTCCAACCTACGCTGCGCTGCTCGTCCTCAAGCATAGTAGGGACCACATAATCCTGGACCGGAGCAACTGGCTGAGCTGGGGCTGCTCCCAGTGCCTGAATACCCCGTACAACCTGCTCAGGTGTCCGGGCAGCTGGAGTTTGATTGGCTCCCCTGGCCTGAGTTGTGGTGGCAGTAGAAGACATGGCGAGTGCCTGAGCCAAATTGGTGCACACTGTCAATATTTGAGACAGGGTCTCTTGAAGACCCGGAATAACAATAGGCACTGCCGGTGCCTGAGCCTGTATCGCTGGAGCATCATCGGCGGGAACCCGATCCTGAACAATAGGGGGATCCTGCGGTGCTGTCCCGGCTGCTGCGCGGGCTGGCCCCTACCTCTAGCACAGCCACGACCGCGGCCTCGACCTCTCGCTGGTCTAGCTGTGAGAGAATGAAACAACGTAAGTTTAGATTTCAAGAATCAATATATTAGCACGAAAGAGTTCAAGAAAGATAGATATGTTTCCTAATAGTTCGGTTGCCTCTCGAAGATAAGTACAGATGTCTCCTTACCGATCCGCAAGACTCTACTAAACCTGCTCATGACCGTCGTGTCCTATGTAACCTAGGCTCTGATACCAAACTGTCATGACCCCAAATCCTAAACCGGCCGTGATGGCACCTATCGTGGAACTAGGCTAGCCAATAATCACATGTTTACAGTTTCTTTCTGAATCCCAACCAATTTCAAGAATTTCATAAAATAAACAGAGTTTACTAAATATATTAGGCCAATAAACAGTGAAACCAACCCCAAAACCCGGAGCCAACATGTCATGAGCATCTAAGAGAGATAAGCAAAAAAGGAATACATTATAATACAAAACCTCTGAATAAATAGCTAGATACAACAAGAAGGAAAAACAGAGATGTTGCGGACGCTGAACAACTACCTCTATATCCCGCACTCCGGCTATACACGAAATAGATAGCTAATGCTCGGTATCTGCACCTGAATATGCACACAGGGGTGCAGGGAGTAATGTGAGTATGCCAACTCAGTAGTAATGAACATAAATAAAGTCTAAGCGGAAAGAAATACATAAAAATCAATTTCATAAATTCACAATATACATAGCCCTTCTTTCCAACAGTATAAACATAGATATATGAAATCATCATGCCTTAAAACCAACTTCAGAAAAATCCTTTGAAAAATGTATATTTTCAACAACTTTAAACCGAAAGATTTAGTATAAAAATGAGATAAATCATAAAGAGGCCCCTCGGGCAAAACATATTTGATAAGTTAAGAGTGAAAGTGGTAAAATCATAAGTAACCCCTCGGGCAAAAACATGTATCATCATCAGCCCCTCGGGTATGCCTCACAGTCACTCATAATCAGCCCCTCGGGCATACCTCACCATCACTCATAATCAGCCCCTCAGGCATACCTCACCATCACTCATAATCAGCCTCTCGGGCATACCTCACAGTCACTCATGCCTCCCAATCACTCATCACTCGGCACTCGGTGCGCTCACTGGGGATCTGGAAAGATCAACGTCTGAGATTTAGCACCTCTTAAACGGTGTCGTTTTGGGTACTGGGTTTGGGCAGGCCGGGTAAGGTGTTTGGGCTGGAGTGTATTGTGTATAGAGAAGGGGTTTGGGCCTGGGTAGTTTTGTTCCAGGTCCGATTTTAATCCCCTTTAATTAACTAAACCAATTAAATTAATTAAATTCAAATCTAATTTAATCTAAGGAATCAAGTAATTAACTTAAACCTTATTTATTTACATATTAATCAAGAATAACACGACCAATTCTATATTCCTAATTAAATCCATGATCTATCGAATAAAATATGATTATTTTTTAATAATTAATTATTAAAACTACATTACGTAAAGTAAACATCATTCGTCTATTATTTAGTTAACTATAAATTTATAATTCCTTGATAATAATGTTGCGCCTAATTTTCGCAAGTTTAAATAACTTTATAGGATGAATTATGAATATGCAATGCAAAATAAATTCACAATTAACACTAAAATTCAACAAAAAATCTGTGAAATGAATTTATTTTATCGAATTTTGTAGGAGTATATGGTGGGTAAAAATCACATGCTCACAAGTTGATTCTTCCAACTTAAGGTTTCCGAATTGAGAATTTTCTTTCCAAATAACTCTAAACTTCCCGAAATTCAATTCCAACCACGCCCACGGGTCATAATACCTGAAATGAAGCTGCTCACTGCCTTAAACCGCTAAACGACACGCTAGAGCTCAAAACAAACGGTCGGGTCGTTACATTCTCCCCCACTTAAACAGACGTTCGTCCTCGTGCATGCTAAGAACTGCTCTAGCGTTATCTGAAATCACTTTTTAACACATTAGCTTGATCAAATCTGAGGATATCCTCTTTTATCCATACCATAAGCTCAGAATCCAGTTCCAACACTTGAAATTCTCTGCCAGGCCTAGTTCCAATATAAACACTGTATCAACTACCAGATGACATACCAGAACATGACTACATACCTTTGCTGAATCAGCACCATGCACCACATAACTCATCATCTGACCACAATGACACTCCCTGAACCTTAATAGCCAAAATTCCACGAATCTGATGCTCCCAATGCACCTCATGATATATATATACATCCTGCTATAATGCTGGCGATACCACCAAAACGAAAGAGATGTGTAGAAATTCATAATCAACTGTCGAGTTAACAAATCATTGAATATCTCCTCTCGACTAGAATCATGACCTCATTACGAACCAAATAATGGTATTTGTTCTTTAATATACACTTCACATAACCTTATTGCACTAATCCCTGATCCAATAATCTTGTCTCACCCAGTATGAACTGATCAAACAACAAATCATCCCAGACATGACCAACAGTCTCACATGATACCACAACGCGCCAATATGCCATAACTCGAACATGATACATAAAAGAATGACTCATGAAGGGACTACTCGACTCACGCAACTAATATGAACTTTCTCAGAAATAGGAAGTAAAACACAAGAAAATAAATATAGGAACCTGACTCATCATCCCACTGTTGCATCGTGCAACCCGATCCAAATAACATACCCGTGGCGATGTGCCACCCGATCCACACATAAAATTTACATAAGAAGATACACGGAGCTGAATCACTCACTATTACAAATTACCTAATATCGGTCACAAGCACGCTAAGTGTATAATACCATCCTGGGGAGACTGATAAAGCCATATGCTACAAAACTCAAGCACAACTGAGGTGCGATATATATATATATATATATATATATATACTCTGGATCTCAAGAGATGTCCTTCTCACATAACATCACCACCACGCAGGACCTCAACACATAAGAAATTATCAAGTCGTTTCACAACTCACACGGCACAATCATAATATTACATGGATTTGACGAAGACGGAACAACACCTGATATTCCAACACCCCTCCTTGAGGAGTGCTATACTAAAATGAAAACATCTACCTCACATGAAGCCCATAATCTCGTTTAAATCCATTCATACACTTCAAGCCGATTCTGCTGGCAATGAATTAGGCTGATAGCCTTACCTGGGTCCACATTAACCCACTTCCTCTCATAATATGCAAGAACAACCATCATGGCCAGGACAACACCCCACAACCCACAACCAAGTGAATTGAATGCCTTCCAGGCATAAATCCTCAACTAAGCAATATTGCACTTCCTTATACTTGGTCTAAATCTTCAACCAATCAGGTGACTACATGTCACCCCTATAAAATCTTCCCGTGGTCACGCTCCCACAACCTTCCACAAGGTAACAAGTCTGCACATCCATAACACCGACCACACTAAGGCTGCAAAACACATCAAGAACCCATGACCAGCGTACAAAGCCACTCTCACCGAATATCGATCTCTCGTGACACTGAAGATAACACCAGCTTACTCTGAACTTTCAAGTCACTTTTTCTTGCTCATCCGAGCTCATGACATCCTTGGTAACACTGAACCGAAATTGTTTTTATTACTTCCAGTTACATACCGCTTACCGCACCTAACATGCCAATATGAGATTGCACAAGAACTCCATCATAACTCCTAAATCACTAACAGGGGAAACACCTCATCATATAGAAACTTCTTACTTACCTCAATTCAGGAGAATAATGACAACATCACCCAACATGCAAACCCTTAAGTACTGGTCTGAACCACCATAACCCTTCCGGGATCCGCCTACAGCTGATAGGCCATAGCACTTGAATGCTCCTACATGAAATCTATTATGGCGGCCGACAAGCCCCGCACATACCGTCCCAAACCACATGCATAATTTAATTATACTGACAAAACTGATCACTGTCGTACATGTGTCGTTTCAACCATGGCTAATCAATATATCTTCTTTTAATCATCTTTAATTTCCTCTGGAATAATAGTAACGTCCTTCAACTCATAAACACTCATCCCGAGTGACCTTGATTCACGAGACCATGCTGCCTAAATCCCGCAACCCGTCTCATCCGCTCCTGACAATCTTTCTTCAACCCGGAGTTTATTTCTCTCACTCCTCCATTGCTATCATGCATGCTAAAACATATCATATGACAGTCCAACCATCTTCCTTTTTCTCAGAAATTACTCTGCAAAAGCTCGATTCTCGATCATACTGCTGCCTAAAACCCTTAAATGCCACATTCATAACTTTAGAATTTACTAGGACCGCTATTGAGAGTCACCCACTCTGACTGGCCCTGAATACTATCAACTCCAAGGATCTTCTAGCACAAGAACATCCTTTCAATGAAATACATGACTGAGTCACTACCCTTACACTAGCCTATGCCTTAAGCATAAATTTTGAATCTCTCAAAGCCTAACCCTGGTCCAACAGGGCCAACTTTTGCACACATTCATCAAATCCCACGCACAATCACCATTTTACTCCTTTCCCTTAGCTGTAATAACTTGCCAACACGCCAAAAATACACAACCCCATGGTAACACAATCCTACAACCCAACTGCAAGTGGTGGGACTCCCCCACTTAGCCCGAAGCTACTCCTTGCCCCACTCTAGACCCTGCTGAGATCCTTTCTTCTTTGTTAACACAATTTTGCTTAACCAATCCGTCCAATTCTTCCAAATTCCCCTGTCAGCATTCCCTAAATACTCAAATTCTCTAGCATCATTCACACATTCTGCCTCCTACCGAATAGCCACTAGAATCCCTCACAGAAACTTGCCAACCACACAACCGCTAACCTACTCATAGGAGATAACGCAGCTGTGGAAATCACTAACTAACAACTTCCAATGATGCCGAAATGCACACTCTCTGCAACATCAATACCCCATCCTAAGCCTTCTCTCATTCACCAACTTTACCAGTCCGTCCGCTTCTCATGGACATCTACCAAATGCGCTACAACATCTTCAAATTCACCGCCACATTGCGTCCTTCTTCATCCTTAGAGACTTCTCTCTATTATATCCAACCTTCGCCGAAATAACCACATTTCAATTTAAGCCCGCGGACCCAATCACCATCCATGAAAATCCTCAACCCACCCCAAACTTCTCCTAAAGATAGGCAGCTACCTTACCACTGAACTCATATGCTACACTGCCACTCTCCCACTTTAGTTAAACTCATTCCTTTAAGCAGCTACCCGACTTCCGTCTCTCATGCCTGGAATTTTAGAGATTTAGCCGCCACCTTGACACTTCTTGTTGACCCAAGTCACTGCATAGTTTTGAAGATTGACAAACGTCTGTCCAGTTGAACCAGGTCCATCAGAGCACACATACTTGACTAGACGCATTGGCACATAAACCGTATATGCATAGGAGATGAATGCGATTGTGAAGTATCAATGAACAAAGAGAGTGTCTCCTAATGCGAAAAGGTTGCAAATTGATAAGAGAATAGAATTTGAATTCGGCAAGGACAGTAACGAATGAAGGAAGTTGAGTTTAATACGAACTATTCCTCCCAGGAGGAGTTGAACCAGAACTGAACGACAAACTCAACAACTGACTCTATAAATAATTGAAGTATTCTTGCTTGAATTACCAACGCACAAGTGCAGAAGTGAATCAAGATCTGAAAGCAAAATTACCAGAGATTTTGCAAGCAGAATTACTGTGCGATACAAAGGCTACAGACCAACTAGAAGAACAAGCTCCATGTGTTTGCTTTCCTAGTGTCTAGTTTGTTGTAGTAGGCAATTTAATATTGTATCTGTTCAGCTTTCATAGAAGAAATTGTAATTGGTACACATTTCTCATGTTAGAGTTAACTTGAAGCTTGTAGAAATTAGCTAGAGTTAACTTGAAACTTGTAGAAACTAGCTAGAGGCTAGTTACTATGAAAGGATTAGAGTTAGTCCTAGGATTACAAAAAAGTTTATTTTGTAAGTCCGTTTGGCTAAGAGTTTTAGTGAAGAGTTTGAGAAAATCCTACTAAGGAGTAGGTCGTGGTTTTTTCACCTTTTAAGCCAGGTGTTTTCCACGTAAAAATATCTGTGTTTTTACTTTACTGCTTTTATTATTCCCCAACAGTAGAAGTTGGAACACCAAGAAGAACCAGGTTCTTCTAGAGAGACAACACTTGAAAAATTGGATACCACACAAATTAACCTATCTTCCTGTGTGGTATTGACGTCTAAAATATCAATTGGTATTAGAGCAGGTTATCCTTGAAAGTCTAACACGTTGGAGAAGATCAAGATAAGTGCACCACCTGTAAACTGGGAGGGTCAATCAACTGCAAGGCCACCACTCTTCAATGGCCAGTTTTACTCTTGGTGGAAGAACAGGATGAAGGATCACCTGATTGGAGAAGACTATGAACTCTGGGACATAGTCACTGATGGTCCTCTAGCCACCATGAAGAAGATTGTTGAAGGTGTAGTAGTACCAAAGACTAGAGCTGGTTGCACTGTTGAGGATCTGAAGAAATGGGAAAAGAATGCAAAGGCCAAAAAGTGGCTAGTGTGTGGATTAGGTCCAGGCGAGTACAACAGAATCCAAAGTTGCACCACTGCCAAAGAGATCTGGGATACCTTGCAAGTAGCCCATAAAGGAACACCTCAGGTAAAAAGGTCAAGAGGTACTCTACTATACTCTCAGTATGAAAACTTCACTATGAAAGAAGGAGAGACTATCCAAGAGATGTACACAAGGTTCGCAACCTTGACTAATGAACTGAAGTCTCTTGGAAGAGTCATTCTTGAAAAGGACAGGGTTGAGAAGATCCTGACAAGGGTCTTGCCTATTTCCTGGGAAAGCAAAATCACTGCTATCCAGGAATACAAAAATATGTCAACCTTGAGATTGGATGAGCTGATTAGAAACCTCACTACTTATGAACTCAGAAGGCAGACAATGAAGATGGATGGTCCAAAGAAGGAGAGGAGTCTAGCACTAAGAATGACTGAGGGAGTAAATCCGGAGGAAGATGAGATGGCCATGATTACCAAAGAATTCAGAAACTTTCTCATTAGGAAGAAGGGCATCTCTAGAGGATGAAACTACAACAAAGCAAAAGCTCCAGAAAGGCCAACCAACGAGGGATGCTACAAATGTGGTAAGACTGACCATCTCATCAAAAACTTTCCTCAGTGGGAAGTAGAATGGATAAAGGAGATATATGAAAGAAGGAACAGGAAGAAGCAACTGGTCCAACCCAAGAAAACCACAACAAAGGCTATTGTTGCTGCTTGGGGGAAAGTTTAGATGAGGAATCAGAAGATGGGGAGAATGAAGATCAGGCGCTCATGGAAATTGGAGAATCTGATGAGGAATCACATGAAGAACTAGAGGTAAGTATCTCCCATCTTAAAAACAAAATAAAGTTCCTATGTAAGAAAAACTCTCTGAGTTGCTACTTGTTTTCATAGATGATTATGAGGAAACAACCAAAGAGAAGGATCAGTTATCTAAAGAATGTGCAATGCTAAAACAAAAGTGCATGAACCTGGAAATCAGAGTCAGTGAATCTGAAAAGAAAAACACTATCTTGTTGAACCAGGTTCATCCACTTGAAACTGAGATTCTAGAACTGAAATTTGAGAACTTAGAACTGAGATTAGGATCCAGTAAAAAGGTTGTTGATCACTCTCATGTCATGTTAGAAGAAAAAAGTGGGAAAACTAAAAGATTATATGTATGCCAAGGATAAACAGATAAGAACTCTTAAAGAAGAACTTGGCAAAGTCAAACATGAATTAGATCGAACTTGTAAATGGAATAAATCCTCTGATNCTTCTCACTCTCCATGAGAATAAAATCTGCACCCATTGTGGTAAGACTGGCTACGACAAAATTGAGTGTATTGCAAAAGAGCAGGCCAGTCGAAGAAATGAGAATTTTGTTAAAAAGAAAAATTGGCTGCCAAATTGGGCTAGAAAAATATTGATTCATCCATTCTCTCATAGAAAAGGACCAAAACTAGTTTGGGTTCTTAAAACTAACCCCTGATTCTTTTGGTAGGTTCAAGTGAGAGGAGGCATCCAAATTTTGTATTTTGATAGTGGCTACTCAAAGAATATGATAGAGAATATGGAACAGTTCCTTTCACTTGAAAGTCTCAAAGGAGGAAATGTCTCCTTTGGAAACGGAAAGAAAGGTGAAATTATTGGGGTTGGTAAGGTAGGTAAGGATGACACACGATCCATTGAACATGTGTATCTAATAGATGGCTTGAAATATAGCCTGATCAGTGTATCACAACTGTGTGACAGAGGTAATCTGGTTGCCTTTACTTCCACAAAATATTTTTTGATTAACCTGCTTACTGACAAGATTGTTTTGCAGGGAAAAAGAATGAATAACATTTATGTCATAGACTTGTCCACACTGTCTGAAAATGAACTCACTTGCCTAAGTGTGTTGGACAGTGATCAACTCCTGTGGCACAAAAGACTTGGCCACGCAAGTCTAAATCAGCTAAACAAACTAGTCTCTAGAGACTTAGTGGTAGGGCTTCCTAACATTAAGTTCAAGGAAGACAAAGTTTGTGAGGCATGTGCCAGGGGGAAGCAGGTAAGATCCTCTTTCAAAAGTAAGAAAATAGTCAGTACCACCAGGACGTTGGAACTGGTTCATATGGATCTATGTGGTCCTATGAGAACTCTGAGTAGAGGTGGTAAGAGATATGTGATGGTGCTAGTTGATGATTATTCAAGGTTCACTTGGACCTTATTCCTGGCATCTAAGGATGAAGCATTTGATATGTTCACCTCATTTGTCAAGAAAACTCAAAATCAGGTAGGAAATCAAATAGCATCAATAAGATCTGACCATGGTACTGAATTTGAGAATGCTAAGTGTGCTGAGTTTTGTGATGAAAATGGTGTCAATCATAATTTTCTGCTCCTAGAACCCCACATCAAAACGGGGTTGTTGAAAGGAAAAACAGAACTCTTGAAGACATGGCAAGAACCATGCTTCTATCTAGTAAACTACCTCACAGCTTCTGGGCTGAAGCAATAAATACTGCTTGTTACATAATCAATAGATGCATGACCAGACCTCTGGTAGAGAAAACTCCCTATGAATTACTTAAAGGGAGAAAGCCAACATATCCCACCTTAGGGCTTTTGGATGCAAGTGTTTTGTGCATAATAATGGTAAAGATTCCCTAGGAAAATTTGACCCCAGAAGTGATGAGGGGGTGTTCTTGGGATATTCATCATATAGCAAAGATTATAAAATATACAATAAAAGAACTATGTGTATAGAAGAAAGTGTGCATGTTGTATGTGATGAAACTAACACTCTTTCTGAGAGACAGGAATAAGAAGACGAGGATCTTGGACTGGTGAGAAGCAGTGATCACATTGATGCAAACATGGAAGGTGGAACAGGTGATGGACCAGGTTCAACTACCCCAAGCAACATGACAGGGGGAATTCAACATATGCAAGCTGGCCCTGATCCTGCTCCACAGCAACAAGACACCATGGACATGTCTAGGAATGAACAAATGGTACTCAAACCACACAGATATTAGAGTTCTCACCCTCTTGAGAACATCATAACAGATTTGACATCCGGAATCAAAACAAGATCATCCTTGAAAAATCTGTGTGCGTTTGATGCCTTTCTATCCATGATCGAACCAAAGANTTGTTACAAGAACAAGGCTAGACTGGTTGTTCAAGGATACAGTCAAGAAGATGGAATTGACTATGACGAGACCTTTTCCCCTGTGGCAAGACTGGAGGCAATCAAACTTTTTATAACATTTAGTGCACACATGGAATTTACTCTCCATCAGATGGATATTAAGAGTGCCTTCCTCAATGGAAATCTGAAGGAAGATGTATTTGTCAGACAACCTCCAGGTTTTGAAAGCAAGGAGTCACCAGACCATGTATACAAACTTGACAAGGCTCTTTATGGTCTCAAAAAAGAACCAAGATCATGGTATGAGCGTCTATCAAAATTCATGCTAGAACATGGATACAAAAGAGGTAAAATTGACAGCACCTTGTTCTTAAAGGAAAAAGGTAAAGAACTCCTGGTTGTGCAAATATATGTGGATGCTATCAAATTTGGGGCGACTTCTGAAAATTGAGTAAGGAGTTTGCTATACTTATGGGGAGTGAGTTTGAGATGAGTATGATGGGTGAGCTAAACTTCTTCTTAGGCTTGCAAATCAAGAAAAACTCAAATGGAACGATGATCCATCAACAAAAGTATGTGAAAGAATTGCTCAAGAAATTTAAAATGGAAGACTCAAAGGAAATAGACTCAATGGAAGACTCTGTTGATCAGAAGCTATACAGACTCAATGGAAATTTAAAATGGAAGACTCAATGGAAAACGCTGTTGATCAGAAGCTACGAGGGATGATTGGGTCTCTATTATATCTCATTATCAGCAGACCTAATATTGTGTTCAGTGTAGGACTGTGTGCTAGGTTTCAGGCAAATCCAAAGGAGTCTCACCTAACTGCAGTGTAGAGAATTTTGAGATATCCGAAAGGCACCACTGATTTGTGTCTTTGGTATCCTAAAGGTAGTAATTTTGACCTTGTAGGATATGCTGATGCTAATTATGCAGGTTTCCTGGTTGACAGGAAAAGTACTTCAGGCATGGCTCACTTTTTGGGCTCTTGCCTTGTGTCTTGGGCTACCAAGAAACAAAACTCAGTAGCCTTGTCTACTGCTGAGGCTGAATATGTGGTTGCAGCCATCAAGCAACAACTCATGGAATTTGGTATAGAGGTTGGATGCATTCCTATTTTCTGTGACAACACTAGTGCAATAATTATGACGAAGAACCCGGTTCATCATAAAATAACTAAGCACATAGATGTTACACACTACTTCCTAAGGGATAACTATGAAAAAGGAATTATCTCAATCGAATTTTGTGCTACTTATCAACAAATTTGTAGATATCTTACTAAAGAACTAAGTAGGGAGCGTTTTGAGACAAACCAACTTGAATTAGGGATGATTAAGATCACTTAATTGATAAAAAAAGGAAAAGAAGAAGGAAAAACGAAAAAATTTGGCTAGAAAATCAGGAATTTGTGTAAATAATCAGATTAACAATTGCTTAGTCTCATACTGTAAAAAGTATACTCTTATGCCATGTTTTGATATGACTCACTGATCAAAAATGAAATTCTTTCTATCTTTGCAAATTGTGGCTTGATCAAGAGGATTCTGAAATGATGAACCTGGTTCATCGTGCTGGTTCATCTGATAGGAAAGGTATGTGTTCTACACTCTGCACACTTTGAAATACTAATAATTAAATCATGAGCAGAACTCTGCCCAAACTCAAAATCTTTTCAAAGCCTATCCATTTGACTTTGCTCCAATTCTGTTTCAACAAGAATCCTTACCAAATTAAAATACCTAGATTCTAGGGAAGCCTTAACCGTCAATTCAAAACTAAAAGTTCATTGAAGAAATCCCCTCCCTTACAAAACCATTCCCAAATCTTCGATGACTCAAGTAACATCTGTCCCAAGTCCTTCTTCTAAGGTCATCTCTGATGTTGCTGAAAACTTAGAAAATAGGTTCATACTGGTTGGGTCTGTAGTAGATGTGGAGTTGCCAGAAACAATAAGAATAGGTGGTAAAGATTAAATAAAAAAAATGAGAGTGAGGGAGTACGGAGTAATGAGAAAGGGAAAAGGGAAAGAAGTGACTGGTTCTTCACCCACCTCTTAATCTATTAGAATGGCTATTTATGGAGATGAGTAAGAAAAGGAGGAAGAAAGTAGCAAGAACGTAGGGGCAAGTGATTCAGGACAAACCGCTGAAGGGTTAGTAAATTTAGGAAAGCACACAGATGAACCTGGTTCATCTACTGAGGAAACCTTGGCGGATCTGCTGAAAATGTTAGGCGATAATTATAATCCAAAGAGGAAAAGAACTCCTACAGCTCAAACGTCTGGAACAACAAGAGAAAGTAAGAAAAGAAAAGCTGCTTCTTCTGAGACTTATACTGTTTCTCTTCCTAGAGGAAGAACTACAAGGAGCAAGTTAAAGCAATGTGAGGACGAGTTGAAGAGAGCTTTAGAGGAGAGTAAGAAGAAAAAAGTGGAAAAGGGAAAGAAAAAGTTGTTGAGCCTATTGAGACTGTTCAAGGGGTTGAGATGGACATGGTCCATTGATGCGAGACTAAATTGCATAGTTTAACATGTGATATACCTTACATTTTATGCGCATTAATGATAAAATTACACTTGTTATGTGCTTAATGGAGTTTANATGTTCGCAAGATGTTCGGAGGACCCCTAGCTAAATGCCTCGGGCCTAACCAAACGGAATTTGTGATGAAAGAAGTCCACGAAGGACACTGTGGAAATCACTCAGGGGAAAGATCCTTAGCGAAAACACTAATCAGAGCCGGATACTATTGGCCTAAGATGGAAGAAGAAGCCGAGAATTTCGTATCCAAGTGTGACAGATGCCAAAGGTTTTCCGATAACATGCATCGACCATCCGAATTATTACATCCAATAATATCCCCATGGCCTTTCATGAAATGAGGGATGGATATAATAGGACCTTTACCCACAACTAAAGGACACGTACGATTTTTACTCGTACTAACCGACTATTTTATAAAATGGGTAGAGGCAGAGGTGTTCAAACAAGTGCGAGAAAAGGAATTTAAAAGCTTCTTATGGCAAAACATAATATGACGCTTTGGAATACCAAAGGAAATCGTGTGTGATAATGGCCCACAATTCATAGGCTCAAAAATTACGGAATTCTTCGAAAGTTGGCAAATCAAGCGGATCACTTCAACGCCGTATCACCCCGTGGATAACGGTCAAGCTGAATCAACGAATAAGGTCATCATCAACAATCTAAAGAAGCGACTAAATAAAGCCAAAGGAAACTGGCCTGATGAATTACCAGCGGTACTATGGGCATACAGAACAACCTAAAAAATAGCCATGAGAGAAACTCCGTTCGCACTTGTTTATGGCTCAAAAACCTAAATAGCTGTGGAGATTGGCGAACCAAGCATAAGGTTCTCAACAGCCACGAAAGGTGAAAACGACGACAAACTAAGGATCAACCTGGACCTGCTCGAACCACAGAGAGAAGCAGCATTGATACGGATGGCAGATCAAAAATAAATCATAGATCGTTATTACAACTGTAAAGCTCATCTCAGGTACTTTAAAATTGGGGACTTAGTCCTCAAAAAAGTCTTTCAATCAACAAAAGAAGCATGTGCAGGAAAGCTAAATCCAAACTGGGAAGGACCTTACAAAATCCGAGGGATAGCTGGAAAAGGTGCCTATGAGTTGGAAGCTATGGACGACAGAGTTCTACCAACAAGCTGGAACTCCATCCATCTAAAGAAGTATTACTTCTAAAAAGAAAAGAATACCCCCATCAGGTATCACACGTTCGATTTTATTTTGAACATTTAAAAATTTTACTAACTTTTTTTAGATGATAGGCACAAAGCTAACCCATCACCAGATGATGATATTAGACCTGCAAAGACGCGAGGAAATAACACAATTCCCGGTCTAGGGTTACACTTTCTGATAGACGTTTTAAAAAGGGTTAAGCAGTCATCATCTAAAATACGCAAAAGGAGACGCCCGGGCGATAGCCAGGCGTTTGCCCCCTAAATCCAGGCCCCCCCTGGCGTTAGGGGGGCGTTAGGGCGATAACGCAAGGCCCCTCCGGCGTTAGGGGGGCGTTAGAGCCCAAACGCTAGGGGTCTCCAGCTTCGCCCAAGTCCGAGTTTGACGAGTTTAAGTGTTTCCCAAGTGAAATAG
>ML393525.1:0-22314 GCA_005239525.1 Nicotiana knightiana
GCGACCGCACCTGCGGTCTCGCACTTGCGAGGAGAACCTCGCACCTGCGGAACTGCGCTGGGGATCTGGGATCGCACATGCGAAAGGGGAGACTGCACCTGCGATCTCGCTCCTGCGAGAAATGCGACGCACCTGCGATGGCTGGCCAGGCCACTGGTGATCGCACCTGCGATGCCTTGGACCGCACTTGCGGTCTCTCACCTGCGATGCTGGGCAACCACACCTGCGGTCACACCAGAGCAGGTGCACCAGCAGCTGATTTTTGCTGGTTTTTAGCCCCATTAGGTTCCGGGAAGGCACCTGGGCCCACCCGAGCCCTAATCCAAGTATACCAACGAGTCCCAAATCATAATACGGACTCGCTCGAGCCTTCGGAACACTCAAAACAACACTAAAACTCGAAATCACACCCCCAAACCTCAAGAACCAACTTAGGAAATTTTAAGTTTTCTAACCTCGCTAACAACGTGCCGAACTGACCTATACATCTCGGAACGACACCAAATTTTACAGATTACACACACAACATTCCACGAACTTACCCGTGCGATCAAATTGCCAAAACAACATCACAGACATAGAATCAAACCTCAATATCCATGAAATCTATCAAATTTCATAAAACATCAAATTTTCCATTTTTAAGTCCGAAACACGTTAAACAAAATCCGATTTCAACCAAACTTTACAGAAAGTGCTTAAACCATATATAATACCTGTACCGGGCGCCGGAACCAAAATACGGGCCCGATACCATTACTTTCAAATCAGATTTCATTTTCAATTTCCTTAAATATTTCCAGNGCTCTCAACAATGGAGGAATTCGTCTAAGGAAGGAGATGAAAAATGAGAGAAATGGGTTTAAAACCCGTATTTAATCTCACTACCTGAACAGTGATCGCACCTGCGATGGACGCGACCGCACCTGCGGTCTCGCACTTGCGAGGAGAACCTCGCACCTGCGGAACTGCGCTGGGGGTCTGGGATCGCACATGCGAAAGGGGAGACTGCACCTGCGATCTCGCTCCTGCGAGAAATGCGACGCACCTGCGATGGCTGGCCAGGACACTGGTGATCGCACCTGCGATGCCTGGGACCGCACTTGCGGTCTCTCACCTGCGATGCTGGGCAACCACACCTGCGGTCACACCATAGCAGGTGCACCAGCAGCTGATTTTTGCTTGTTTTTAGCCCCGTTAGGTTCCGGGAAGGCACATGGGCCCACCTGAGCCCTAATCCAAGTATACCAATGAGTCCCAAATCATAATACGGACTCGCTCGAGCCTTCGGAACACTCAAAACAACACTAAAACTCGAAATCACACCCCCAAACCTCAAGAACCAACTTAGGAAATTTTAAGTTTTCTAACCTCGCTAACAACGTGCCGAACTGACCTATACATCTCGGAACGACACCAAATTTTACAGATTACACACACAACATTCCACGAACTTACCCGTGCGATCAAATTGCCAAAACAACATCACAGACATAGAATCAAACCTCAATATCCATGAAATCTATCAAATTTCATAAAACATCAAATTTTCCATTTTTAAGTCCGAAACACGTTAAACAAAATCCGATTTCAACCAAACTTTACAGAAAGTGCTTAAACCATATATAATACCTGTACCGGGCGCCGGAACCAAAATACGGGCCCGATACCATTACTTTCAAATCAGATTTCATTTTCAATTTCCTTAAATATTTCCAGCAAACAATTTTACTCAAAAATTCATTTCTCGGGCTTGGGACCTCGAAATTCGATTTCGGGCATACGACCAAGTCCCATATTTTCCTATGGACCCTCCGGGACCGTCAAATCATGGTTCCGGGTCTGTTTACCTAAAATGTTGACCAAAGTCAAATTTATTCATTTTAATATCAAATCTTAACATATTTCACAGAATTTCATATTTAAGCTGTCCGGCTACATGCTCGGACTGCAGACGCAAATAGAGGCAATTTCAAATGAGGTTTTCAAGGCCTCAGAAGTACGGGGTAGGTAATAACATAGGTGATGATCCTTTGGGTCGTCACAATAGGCTCTCTCATAGGCGCTCGACCATACTAGGCTCTTATCTCGACCAAGCCTTTCATGGGTTACCTAATGGCTTTATTGCCAAATTCAAGGGCTGCCACGTTTTTGTAGTGCAAGACTTATCCAAATTCACCATTAATTAACTACTAATATCAATGATTAATTTGATAATCTCCCACTATCCAATAATTAATCAATTACCCGCATAATTAAGAATTGTCTCAAATTACTTAAAATTCTACTTATTTTTAATACACTTTATACATCCTACTATCATGGTCATATAGTACCTTGTATGGTACTAGTCCATAAATATTGGGTATTATCGCTTGGCCCGCATTTTACCCCAATATGTCAAACTTGGACGAAAATTCATTTTGTTTGACTTGCTTCCCCTCTCACCTTCATGAATTTTACTCATCACTTGTTTGAAATAGCATGATGCTTATAATTTCAAAATAATCCCATTCCCGAACTTACGTCGATTAACTTACGATGAAACTTTAACATACGAAAATGCGGGATGTAACATGGACATGCATCATTCTAAACCTAGTACGGGTTGAAGCGTTGTTAATGTAACAACCCGCTAAGATGAACGTTGTCCAAAGTCTTACGGGATTTCCATAATCCCAATGGACAATATCATATTATGTACATTACTTGGAGAAAATATGCTAACATGTTGATCATCATTGCATAAGTAGTCAAATCTGGAGGGGGGAAAAACCTAACCTTTGTTTGTTTGCAGAAAATGAAGCACGAGACCCTCAGGTTCGATATGGTCCAAAACATCCTACCTTTGCTACTTGACTGGTGGAAGGACCTTGAACCTTGTGACAAAAATCATGTGAGGAGAGTACTTGGTGACCTGCCATCTTTGATGAACGTTCGACCAAATAGGGAGCTGATCGAGGCCGACACCATGTTCTAGGACAATAAAAGAGTTGTTTTTCGATTTGGCAATATAGAAATTACTCCTATGGGACAGTCCGGGATTACTGGTACTAGAGAATCGTACTCCCTGTAGTTTCCTGAAAATGTTGGGTTTTAAGAAGAATGATGAACTGCTCTGTCTAAAGAAATCATACATCTCTTTTGAGTTTCTTTACAAACGTTATGGGCATAGCAAGTCGTACCGTCTTCACCATGATGAACTAGCCATTACTTCCTTGGGATGGGTACACCGCCAGGTTTCTGTGTTCGTGGTCTGCTTCTTGGGTTTGTTGCTATTCTCAATGAAAGGAGGAAGGATTCATACTTGCTTAGCCATGATCGCCAGGACATTAATGGACGGCTTTGAGGGGAAAACTTACACTATCATCCCCATGATCTTAGTTGAGATGTACCGCGTTCTAGATCGGTGCAAGCAGGGATTCAGACACTTTGGGGATTGTAATTTATTGCTACAAGTCTAGCTGCTAGAACACTTTTAGAGGGGTGAGTATCGTCAACAGCTTCTGCGAAGGCCACTAAATGACTACATAGCCAACCATCACCCAAAGAAAATGGCAGTTATTCCGGACAGGTTTGCACAACCTGGAAATGCTGTAAGTTGGGTGCGTTTCTTCAGCAATCTGATAGACGAGCAGGTACATTGGATGTTTGAATGGTTTCCTAGTAGTGAGTTCATCATTAGGTCAAAGGGGACTACTCATTTGGTACTGATTGGCCTTCTAACTTGTCTCATTTGGTACTGATTGGGCTGCAAGGCATCTATCCTTACGCTCCTATAAGGGTAATGAGACAAGCTAGAAGGAAACAAGTTATACCTCGGGTTTCCAACATGGTCCAGTACAAAGCAGATTTCAAGGGAGACGTCATTCCATTCAAGTTCGAGGCGCAACATATGTGGAGCCAAAAGATCATTGTGGAAGGAGAAACTATAGAGCCAGACAGGTATCTCTCTGGTTCTATGTACTACTATCTATCATGGCTAGAAGACGACGTAGCAGGGGACGTCAATCCATGAGTCAATTTGAAGTATAGGATCATAGATGAAGTGGTTGAGGCACAGGGTGTTCGAGTCCGAAGCTAAACATCTGGAGCAGCACAAAGTGAACATGGAGGCGATAAGGGAATGGAAGGAGATTGCCACTAAGTCAACATAAAGAATGGAATACTTGGAACAAGGACTGATGGAGCTAGAAGGGAAGATGAGAAAGAGACTCTTGGACTGTCAAGGCATGAACGATGATCAAGGAGGAAATCTGGAGAAAGCTTACTTATTGTTGGATATACGCAATCTGGGAAACCTAATTGATGGGGTCAAAAGAGCTAAGCATGGAGAAGGTCCTTCAGGGACCCAATAGATTAGGAGATAATGTTCTTTACTGCTTTCTAGCTTAGATTTTGATGTAATAAGGCTTGATGCCATGACTTTATTATTATTGTCGATTTAGTGAAAGTTTGTTATGGCCTATTTTCACATTAATGAAATGAAGCAAAGTTAGCATCAATTTTATCCAAGTCTATGTGTCTCTTAGGCCTACCTCATGCACAATGAGATCCCAAAAATTAGGACATGAATTATTGCATTACTTTGTGAAACATGTTTAAATACTGCAAACATTCTTTTATTTTCACCCTACTAACTTGGTTACCTTTTCCTTTCTTTTATTTTTGATTATTCCCATTCCTAAAGGTTGGTTCGTGCATACTGGCATCATCAACATACCACACTAGATCCAGAGGTCCTCCACCTCCCCCTCTACCTAGTGACCTGAAAGGAAATATCAAAGGAAAAGGCAAGATGGATGATTTTAGTATCAGGAAAGACAATGCTACTGTGGCAGAAAATGTGGAAACTTTAGATGGCAGAAGTACTCCGGCGGAGAATGAGCTGGTCTTACGTTTGGAGCAGAAAATCCTGGATCTACAGGGCGAGCTTGAGCAGGTTCAAAATATGGGAAACCTCTTCCTTACTCTCAATGTTCTCGACATCAACCAACAAAACCTGACTACCCAGAACCAAGCACCACCACAGAACACACAAAACCAGAATCCACCACCAAATCCTCCCGCACCACACCAGTATCTCGCACCTCCCCAGAACCTTAACCCGCTACCGCTAATGACCCCTCAATAACACCACTATCATCCAACTCAATACCCGAAAACCATTACTTATCACACCTCTCAAAATGCACCGCAACCCACTCCTGATCCCCAAAATTCGACCAACGACCATCCATATACCCAAGTTCTGGGAACTCATCAAAGCAACCCGATATATGTGGAAACCTTAGCCCATACCCCGCAGCGAACCCCATACATACCCGACTTGATTGAAAAGGACCTGCTCATTAGAAACATGAAAGAGGAGCTCAAGAAGTTCACAGGGAGAGTCCAGAGTGTCGAAGGTGGTAAAGGAGTTGGAATTCTAAACTATGAGGATCTATATATTCAGCCGGATGTGGAATTGTCGGAGGTTTACCAACCTCCCAAGTTTGAAATGTTTGATGGTACCGGTGATCCAAAGGTACATCTGAGAACATACTGCGACAAGCTTGTAGGGGTGGGCAAGAATGAACAAATC
The DNA here is from genome assembly GCA_005239525.1 of Nicotiana knightiana. Classification (NCBI taxonomy): domain Eukaryota; kingdom Viridiplantae; phylum Streptophyta; class Magnoliopsida; order Solanales; family Solanaceae; genus Nicotiana; species Nicotiana knightiana. Next base: position 5,585 of record ML393525.1, read on the forward strand.
CGCATGAAACTATTCGTGTGAAGCCTTACAGGAGACGCTTTGTCTTGGTATATCAATCAAAACCCAAAGAAGTGGGTTAGTTGGGTGAGTATGGCATCATATTTCATGGATAGATTCAGGTTCAACACAGAAAATGCGTCAGATGTTTTCTACATTCATAACCTCAAGAAGAAGCCGACAGAAACCTTCCTCGTGTATGCTATTCGTTGGAGATCAGAGGCTGCAAAGGTAAGGCCAACACTTGAAGAAGAACAAATGAACAAGTTCTTTGTCAGAGCTCAAGACCCACAATATTATGAAAGGTTAATGGTTATTGAAAATCACAAGTTCTCTGACATCATCAATCTAGGAGAAGAATGAAGAAGGAATTAAGAATGGGATGGTAACCAATTTCGAGGCACTGCAGGCCACAAATAAACCTTTGCAATCATGAGGTATTTCAAAGAAGAAAGAAGTGGGTGCCGTGATGGTAGCCCGGGGCCCTGAGTCTTCCCTCACATACCAAACACCTCCATCCACATATCAACCCTCACCCCCAAAATACCAATACCCTGCCACCTACAATACCTACAATGCTCAACCCACATATTACCATTCACCTCCACCCACCTGCCAAAACTACCTAAAGCCACATCCAAATTTCAACCGCAGACCTCCTAGACAATACACCCCAATTTCTGAACTCATAGACCAACTGTATGATAGACTAAAGGCCGATGGTTATGTTACCCCTATTCCTGCCGTTGTTGTTAAGAATATTCCCAGTGGATCAACCCCAACAAAACATATGCTTTTCATTTAGGCATGAAAGGTCATACCATTGAGGAATTCTGCACGTTGAAAGACAAGATTCAAACGTTGATCGACACTAAAGTTATACAAGCAAAGGAAGCTGCACCAATGTTCGCAACAACCCTTTCCCCGGATCGCAGAGGTGAGGGAGTGAATATGATAGAAACTGACGAGGAATGGGATAAGTAAGGGTCCACTGGACTCATCCGAGAGGGAGATGCTACTAAAACATCTCCATTCACCCTCACACCAGTTGTGGTACAAACCTAGATGCCATTTGAAGTTGAGGTAGCTACACCATTCACCATGATGGTAGACCCCACACCATCTTACAAGTCTGATGCCGTATCGTGGGATTATGTTGTGGAAGCAAGAAGGAAGGGAAAATCCAAAATGGATGAAACAAGTGTCGCGCAAGCTATGACTAGAACTAGTAAAGTTTACACACCTGAGAATCTGGGAGGAACGAGTAAGGAAGCTGCACCCAAGCCGCTTGCTGTCGAGACTGGAATTGGCGATCTTTGGATGAAGATACAACAAAGGGAGTACTATGTTGTTGACCACTTGAACTAAACTCCTACTCAAATATTCATCTTATCACAAGTGCAAAACTCAGACGCGCACAAGAATTCTCTAATGAAGGTGTTAAGTGAATCTTATGTAACCGCCGACATTACTAGTGGAGAGATGGCTAACATGGTCGGACTGGTATTGGAGAGCCACAAAATCACTTTCCACGAAGATGAATTACCACCAGAAGTACTGAGTCACAACAGGGCGTTACACATCACGGTCCAATTCGAAGATAAGTTCATCGCCAAGGTCTTGATAGATGGAGGTTTGAGTCTTAACTTATGTTCACTGACCATTCTAAAGAGACTGGTAAAGGCATGCACGAGATACGAATGGGAAGCATGAATGTGAAGGCGTTCAATAAAACTCAGAGAGCCACCATTGGAGAAATCAACCTCAATATACATATGGGTCCGACTTAGTTTGATGTCGAGTTCCAAGTGCTAGACATATCTGCTATTTACAATCTATTATTGGGTCGGCCATGGATACATGCAGCCGGGGCAGTGGCTTCAACTCTGCACCAAGCTGTGAAGTTTGAGGGGAATCATCAGGAGGTGATCATCCATGGAGATGGGAGCAACCCCATCTACATGAACCAGACCGTTCCAGTCATCGAAAACATGAGGAAATTAGGTGGACAGGCATATCATCACATTGAACGGGTTAAAGCAATTGAAAGGACCGATGGTGCAACAACAAGATAGAAAGCATACTACTATGGACGAGATATGAACCAGGCAAGGGTCTTGGCAAAAAGCTTCAGGGGATCACCAAACCCATACAACCGCAGTACCATGGCACGACTTTTGGACTCGGATATGAATACACATGGAAAGAATATTAGGATTGGACATTACCATGGCGTGCTCCTTATTATCTACTGGAACAACTCGTACCACCTCTACACCAGACATTCTATCAGGCTGACATGATGTGGGGATCTGAGGAAGATGAGGTTTTGGCTGGCATGAGGAAGTTGTTTCTAGATGAAGAAGACATGGACTGCAGTGAAATTGTTGAGGAGGAGGAGGAGGAAGACCTTACCATTCAAAGTATGAAAGAAAGAGTTGTTCTCAAGAACTGGACCGCTGCACCATCGCCAAGTTCCTGGGTAGCCTGGCAAATTAGCATGAATTATTTTCAAATATTTTTGGGCATTAAAAACATTTTTCAGTATTTTTTTTTGAAATATTACTCGAGCCATACTTGTTGACATTTTTAAGGTTTTATTAATGCATTACTGCTTTTGATATTTATTATTATCTTTCTACATTCTTTTCAACATAATTATTACATATCCTAATGAACCCACGACTGTGGCATGTAATGAGACAACGCAACATAAGGACAATGATTCTAATGATTTGGAAGATGATATAATACCTGAGTAAATCATCAGAGAAGTACAGAACTTTGAAAACAAACCGAAGTCTAATTTGGAGGAAACTAAGGCCGTTAACTTAGGGGATTCCGAAACAATCAAGGAAACATGTATAAGCATTCATCTATCACCGTCGAAGAAAGAAGAGTATATCAGATTCCTAAAGGAGTATAAAGACATCTTTGCATGGTCCTACGATGATATGACTGGTTTAAGCACATCCGTAGTAGCTCACAAGCTACCCACCAATCCCATGTGTCCACCGGTAAAGCGGAAGCTTAGAAAGTTCAAGCCAAATATAAGTTTGAAGATAAAAGATAAAGTCACCAAGCAAATCAAATCCAAGGTTCTTTAGTGATCAAATACTCGACCTGGTTGGCCAACATTGTGCCAGTTCCGAAGAAAGATGGAAAAGTTAGAGTATGTGTCGATTACCGAGATTTGAATAGGGAAAGTACTAAGGATGATATCCCGTTTCTGAACATACACATACTGATTGACAACTGCGCCAAGCATGAACTCCAATCCTTCGTGGATTGCTTCAGAGGATACTATCAGATCTGGATGGATGAAGAGGATGCCGAAAAGACCGCCATTATCACACCATAGGGAATATATTATTACAAAATGATGTTTTTTGGTTTGAAGAATGCTGGGGTCACCTACCTGAGGGCCATGATGACTATTTTCCATAACATGATACACAAAGAAATAGAGGTTTACGTGGATGATGTTATCATCAAATCTAAAAAGAGTTCGGAACATATAGCAGACTTAAAGAAATTTTTTGATCGACTTCGAAAATACAATTTGAAGTTGAATCCTGTAAAATATACCTTTGAGGTCCCTGCTGGAAAGTTTTTAGTATTCATCATCAGTCGCCGAGGTATTGAGTTAGACCCGTCAAAGATCAAAGCTATCCAGGACTTGCCACCTCCAAAGAATAAGAAAGATGTGATGAGTTTCCTAGGGCGCCTCAATTATATCAGCTATTTTATAGCACAATCAACAGTGGTATGTTAGCCAATATTCAGAATGCCGAGGAAAGATGCTGCAATGAGTTGGACTGAAGAATTCCAGAAAGCCTTCGACAAAATCAAGGAGTATTTATCTAAACTGCTCGTGCTGATCCCACCAGAACCAGGAAGACCTCTGATGCTTTATCTGTCTGTGTTGGATGGGGCTTTTGGTTGAATTATAGGACAACATGATGAAACAGGAAGGAAGGAGCAGGCGGTATATTATCTGAACAAGAAGTTCACGCCTTACAAAGCCCAATACTCTTTGTTGGAACATGTTTACCTCAAAAATGGTAATTACAATTATATTTGATTCTGTGGTTCTTAAAATATGTGATCTATTTTATACCAGTTGTTTAGGCAGTAGATGCTAAGTGAGACGTGAGAAAAAAAAGTAAAAACGAAGGATAACAAGATTATGCAAACCGAGCAGTGGAGAGACGGGGTCTCGAGGTCGGCCTATAAGGGCATTGAGGTCAAGCTTGGGAGCCTGACAAAGGACCATCGCTGATGATATAACAGTACTGAGGGCCTCGAATATGACCTATTGGTGATTAATAACGAATAATAAATGAAGAACAACTAATGAACACAATAAATGAAAGACAATAAATCAATGAGACAATTATAGAGAATGTTCTTAGTATTGTGTATTGAGTATCATGTGTGTTACAAAGTGACAAGGGTCCCCTTTATATATGAAGGGGAATCCCAACATAGTACATGTGTAATTAATGCAAAGAGAGATGGCTGTTACAACCATTTAATTCCACGGTACGGGCTTGTACTATTTTATGTATTTTGTCAGCTTAACCACGTACTCTTTGAGAATTTCCCACCTTTCCACGTTGATCTTCTATTTGCACTGCCTCGAGGTCGAGGAACTTCGATATGCCCCCTCGATTCCAAAACTCGAACCTTTGAGCCTTCTGAGCGTCGTAATGATCGTAAAATCGAGCTCTCCCATCTTAGCCGTATACAGATAGTCCCCGCGTTTGTTGGAGTGAAAAAACAAGAAATAATTTGAATTCACCAAACTTTTGATGCCTTTATTATTCTGGTAGTCATGCCACGTAGGCGGCTGATGTGATAGGATGGATGCTTCATATTCATACAGTTCTTGAAAAAGATTCGAATTTATTACGGCGGTTGGATGCCCTTTGGCTTTCACCAACGTGTGTGGTTGGCCCCTATAAATACTCCTTCTCCTGCCCCTCACCCTTCATTACTTGTTCTAACCTTTCAAAGAGAGCCCTCATTTCTTCCTTTCTGTATCATTTTTCTGATAAGTTCTTTCTTGTTTCCTTCGAAAGCTTTTACTAGAAATGAAGGAGGCCTCCACAATTACTCCACGAGACAATAAAGCCTCCTCATCTTCACGTTCTTCAAAGGGTAAGGTAGAGGTAACCCCCAAATCTCGAGGAGTGCATCCCTGGTTCCTGCGAGACGATCTCCGATTTCAAGGTCGACAAACCTTCATCGAAGCCGGGGTGGTGTGAACCCATATCCTGGTATATTAGCCTGATATCAAACACCGAGGAGGTGAAGGCTGACTGCCGCTGGGGAGATGCGGTGCAGGTGGAGATTCCTTCTCGGGAGGAAGGCATAACCTCCTATAAAACCGTCTTCCTTAGTGTATACACCTATCCATTTACCCTAGGCCCGATAGGTCTGTCTTCATCGTGGATACACCCCGTGGTTCTCGAATTCTGCAAGCGATATCAAGTGACGCTCGAAAAGATTGATCCATCATTCTGGTGCATTGTTTACATGATCAGGAATTTTGCCAATATGGTCGAGGGGATGCCTTTCACCCTCGAGTATCTGATTAGAATGTATAGTCCCCGTGTTTACTAGGGCAGTCTGACCAAACTTCATCACCGGGCCTCGAAGACTTTCTTTGCTTGTATCGAAGAAGACAAGGACAAAGGGTGGACGAGCCGCTTTGTTTGGGTTAGGACCTCAGATTTGATTTCATTCAAAATGATGCCGTTCCCTGAGGAATTGAATATGAATCGTAAGTTAATACTTTAATCTTCCTTAGTGTCAGTTATGAATATGAATCGTAATTTAATACTTTAATCTTCCTCAATGTCAGTTTTCCCTTGAACTAACTCCCTTTGCTGATGCAGCTCTTGCGTGGTATCCCGATGTGCTTAAGGACCTCCCGAGCTGGATTCGCCGGCTTGATTCGATCTTCCCGTATGCTGAGTGCGTACAACATGATCTGGCCAGGGGTCGACGGGAAGCTAAAGATCACGGTGGGGCCCTCTCCCTTGTGATACCTGAGTTCCTTTTTAAAGGAGATGTCTTCTGAATATACTATAACCTTTTATGTTCTGTGTTTATGAAGGCCTAGGGGAAGCTTCTTTGATGAGTGAAGCATCGCATGGGGAAGAAGATATCCCAAAACCGATTGAGGATAGAAAGAGGAAAATGGAACCGTCGACTGAGTTTATGGGGCCATCGAAGGCTATAGTGAAAAAGTCCAAGGCCGACTCCGCGGCTTTAAACGAGAAGAATGATTTCCCGACATCGCCCGAAGGAGGTGGAAGTGTAACTGCTTCTGCCTTTGCTGATCTGATCACTGTAGAGCTAAGGGCTTCTAGACCAGAAGTCGACGATGTCACCCTATCTGGGGCCGAAGGGGTTTTTGAGGGTAGGTCAGATGATGTCCCTGAGTCGAATGCCATCCGAGATATTCCTTGGGCCGAAGGACACTCAGCGGATGAGCTGCGAGAGCTTAGATGTGAGCCGAAGGCCTCGATTGATCTATCCGGGGTTATTGATGTAGGTGATTCTGCACCGGTTTCAAAATTTTCTCTGAGGGAGACACAGGATGCCCATAATATAGAATCTTCCGATGCGGAGGCATCTCTCGGAGGGAAGGACGTAGTCGAGGGGCTCTTTACTATGGCAGAGAAGAATCTCAATCTTAACGCCATTTTCATTTTTGAGGAGGCTGAAATGCTTTGCAAACAGGTAATTTCTTTGTTGATTGTTTTGAGCCTTTATTAGTCTTTCAATGACCCTCCTTCCTTCATGCTTTCAGGCGAAAGTGCTTTATAACCGGACCGCGGCCAAGTTCCAATCTGAGTTGACCATTACGAGAGGCCGAGCTTGGGCATGCCCGAGCTTTGGAGCATGCCCGATTAAAGTCACGGCGGCAGGATCTCGAGGATATACATGCATGGGGCCTCGATTTATCTACTGAGATAGAGAGGGCGAAGACCCTAGAAAAGGAATTGGAGGCCCCGCTTGCTTTTGAAGATGATTCAAGCAGTGGCTCGTAAGATGATGGAGATGAGGGTGAAGTCACCGAGGGGGAAGAGGCCGTTGAAGATCTGGGGGCTGAGGGCCAAGTCGCTGGAAGCATAACCTCCGAGGGAGCCGTTGAAGGCGCACCACAACGGTAGATTAGTTTTTTGTTTATTCTTTTTTCATGTATAAGGGCTCCGACTTTGAGCTTTGTAAATGTGCTTTATGAACTTTCATCATATATAAAAGGCCTTTCGTTATTCTTTGTTTCTTTTCTGGTCTCTTGAAATAGGCTTCGATGCCTGTTGATGATTAGTCCAATGAATGGGACTTAGAAATGAAACCCTTTGGGGTTACAAATTTACCCTAAGGCTTTTTAGGCTGGCACTTAGGCTCTTACGCATTGGGTTGGTACAACCTTTAATATGGCTGGCGACTTAGGCTCTTATGCGTTGGCCCTTAGGCACTTTCTAGTTAACCGTTTCAGGGCTTAGTCTTCGAGTTGAATTTTGACTTCGAGCTCATCGACCCTTAGGTTATTTAAGTTGGCCCTAAGTCTTATTAGGCTGGTGCTTAGGCTCTTATGCATTTGGTTGGTATGACCTTTAATGTGGCTGGCGACTCAAGCTCTTACGCATTTGGCCCTTAGGCGCTTTAGTTAACCATTTCGGGCTCAGTCTCCAAGTCGGATTCGACTCGAGCTCATCGGCCCTTAGGTTTTTAAATCAGCCCTGAGGCGTTTTGGTCGATACGACCTATAGCTGGCGACTTGGGCTCTTACACATTCGGTCGGTACGACCTTCGGTGTAGCTGGCGACTTGGGCTCTTACACATTAGGTCGGTACGACCCTTAACCGGTTCTTTTCGAAGTAATTGGAGGCCTGTGATTTTATGGAGACAGTCAGGCGTCTCCGAGTCGCGTTAGTTTGGCCGGAGCCTTATGACGGTGGTCATTGTATTTGGCCGTAGCCTTTTAGTCCCCCAGTGAGATAGCCTCGGCGTCTATATCGAGGGTATGCCTTTTAGGGGGTCTTACAAGTTCGATATATAGACTTGACTTTGATATCGGGATTTATGCCTTTTTAAGGTCTTATGAGTCAGTACAAGCCTTACTTGAGGTCTTATAGTTTTGATGTTGCCTCATGGAGGGCTTATGAGTTTTAAGTTGCCAGCCCTGAGGTCTTTGTCACGCCCCAAAACCGAGGGACGAGACCAGCGCCTAACCGGGTGATCCCGGTCAAGTGGACCTGGATTGCCTTTCCTACCCAATGAGTTACCTCGTGTTTACAATATACCTTAATCCTCATGAATTAGCAATTTAGAGTATAAACATGAATCTACTACTTGAGTTCATTTCATCCTTTATCATTTCAACATTTGATAATCACAAAACATACAATAATTTCGATTTGGACCACGATTACTAGTAAACACATTTACCACCCAACATACATATATGTAAAACCCACATCATGTCTACGGAGCCTCTAAGAGTACTAAGGGTTTACACAACACTTGCCGGCTACAAGGCCTCGGCTATACCTTAAAAGACATAAAATATACAAAAGAGATGATATATACTACACACGGCCCCGAGAGGGAATGGGGCTCACCAGAACTGCTAGAGAGATGAAGAGGAGGCACCACTAACGGCACACCGAGCTACCTGCTATAGAACCACCTACATCCATATAGAAGATGTAGTGCCCCCGACAAAAGGGACATTAGTACCATTGAATAGTACTATTATGTATAAACAAAGTTTATTCTTAAGTAGAATCAAACAGTACGCAATTAGAAAACAATTAGGGTAACCACACAAGTACCACACAGGTATACAGAAGACCACAAATGAAGATTTCACAGTTAGTTGTTTCAATTGCTCATCTGTTGCGGCGCACAACCCGATCCCATCGTACATTCTCATCTCACCCTTATTACCTCTTCATCCTTATTACTTTGTGTTGCGGCGTGCAAACCGATCCCACCGTACAATCACAGTTCACCCTTATTACCTCTCCACCCGTATTACTTCGTGTTGCAGCATGCAAGCCGATCCTACCCTACAATTCTGTTGCAGCGTGCAACCCGATCCCACCTTACATTTCTGTTGCGGCGAGCAACCCGATCCCACCTTACAATCACATTTCACAGTAGCAACCACCAACAATTATATCATAAGGATCTTCATCATGAAGAACATAAGTTCATATCAACAATAAATATGTGAAATCAAGGCACAATGATCCTTACCAATCAGTAATTCATATATGGTGTTGCCACAATCATTTAACTCAATAAAATCAGCCCATATTTACTTTCATCATTTGCTACACAACCTTTAGCACATTGATATGTTCAACAATGTAATTAATAGCAACATCAACCAACACTTCAATCACAAAGATTCCCATCGTCAAGTATATTCATTCGTAACAACCAAGTAACCATATGAAATCAAGGCCACAGAAATCTTTATCAAATAGTGATTCATATATGGTACGCCATCAACACATAGCTCAATTAGTTTATACCCGTTTCCTTTCCATTATTTACTACACATCATTTATCACTTAGATACATTCAACTCTTTGTTTCATTATCATTTCTTTCATTTTGCAGCACATTCTCTCATACCGATGTATTCAACAAAGCTTAGCACATGATAGAATAAGCACAAAGAATCATCTTTTCGCAAGCTCATATAACATGGTAATCAACTTAAGAAATTCAAAGAACAAAGTCTTACACCTCGACACAGCAGGACAATCAATTCACATATGATCAAGCAAGAATTTCATACCGAGTGCTCGTACACCAACAAGATGACTCTACAAAGATTAAAGTTAGCCATACATACCTTGATTTGGGATTTTTCCTTAATTTCTACCACAATTCACCGTACCTTCTAGAACCTTCAATCTAGTTGACAATGTGGCATAATTTAACTTAGAATTAGGAATAAAAATCATGGCATGAACTCACTTGAGCATTCTATCAAACACTAGGTGTTCCTTTAGATTAAATGGCCTCTTTTTAGTGAAAGATTACACTAACCCATTCTCTTTTACTAGATTATGACTAGTTGGTTACATGCATGCAAGACTCCTACCCCCATATTCATGAACTTACCTAACCATGTTTCATTTTAACAAAAATCTGGAAATTAAGGTTGATGGGGTAGAAGATTACCTCTTATGGTGAAGAAAATGGTGTCTTACTTGATCAATTTCAGGCCTGAGTAGTGATGGAGGAACAAATTTGACAGATGACACACACTCTCTCTAGAACCCACTCTCTCCTCTCTCTAATTTATCAGAAAATGAGCTTAAAATGAAAGGGGGAGGTGTTTTAATGAATTGGGGGTCGGGTATAAAATTAGAAAGTTTACAGTCCCGAAGCAGAAATGCAGTCAGGAATGCGATCACATTCCTGCTATGCGGTCCACGCATAATTGGCCCTCAAATGGGCCAAAAAGAAAAATAGACTGCCCAGGTATGCGACCACTATGCGGTCCGCATACCTGTTATGCGATCGTATAACTCCTTCCGCAAAAGTCAAGGTGTAATAATGCGACAACTATGCGGCCCACATTTGTGAAATGCGACCGCATTCAGGCCGCATAACTGTCCTCAAAATGGACAACTGTCCAGGTATGCGACCACTATGCGGTGCGGTCCACATACCTGATCTGCGATCGCATAGTGGACCGCAGACCTCCACAAATCTGGGAAAATTATATCTTGTAAGTCCCGGGGTATTTTTTATTCAAAAAGGGTCCATTTTAAGAATTTCTACAGTTATAACAACAGGGGGGACCTATTTGGGTATTATTTTTAGCCAATATTTTTTACGGGTCTTTACATTCTCCCCCACTTAAAATCATTCGTCCTCGAATGAGGATCTGGGAATCACAAGAGTAGGAAAAACAAAAAATAAGCCAAGCCCCAAATTTTTACTAATCCAGTATTTCCTGAAAATTTCGCCAGAGTTTCCTTTGTAATTAGGCCTACCTACCTGTCAGAGAGCCCCTGAAACACATTTTAACCAATTCCACACATTTTTAGTTACTCTATCAACTTGCACATAATCCGGTCATTTCAACAAGCTACATGTAATTCAATTACTTCACAAGCCTCACATAGTTCGGTTAATTCCACAAATTTTCATGTAATTCAACTATTACAGTGAGTTGCACATAATTAAGCTATTACAATGAGTTGCACCTAATCCAACTAATCACAACAACATATATATATTTATGGAACAAAGTTTGAGAAGTCATAATAGTAGGGTAATAAGGGGAGTGGAGTGTTCTTGCACAAAATTTAACACAATATATACTTTCTTAGGAATGACAACTTTCAAAACCACTACCAGACTTATTCAAACAAGTCGGGATATTTCTCTTTCATTTCATTTTCCGCTTCCCAAGTGGCTTTTTCGACTTGTTGACTTCGCCATAACACTTTGACAGAAGCAATCTCTTTGTTCCTCAATCTACAGACTTACCTATCAAGAATAGCAACTGGAACCTCTTCGTATGACGATCCTTCATTAATTTCAACCGTCTCAATCGGCACAATGGTGGATGGATCCTCAATCACCTTCGTCAACATGGACACATGAAACACCGGGTGCACTAATGACATCTTAGGGGGAAATTCCAGCCTATAAGCCACCTGTCCTATCCTTTGAGCGATCCAATACGGCCCGACATACCTTGGGCTCAATTTCGCTTTCTTCCCAAACCGCATTACTCCTTTCATGGGAGACACCTTCAAGAATACCCAATCATCTACTTGAAACTCCAAATCTCTTCGACGAACGTCCGCGTAGGATTTCTGACGACTCTGAGTAGTCTTCATCCTTTCCTGAATGACTTTAACTTTTTCCATAGCTTGGTGCACAAGATCCGGTCCTAGAAGTTCCACCTCTCCAACCTCGAACCATCCAATCGAAGACCTACACCTCCTTTCATACAATGCCTCAAATGGGGCCATCTGAATACTAGCATGGAAACTGTTATTATAAGCAAATTCTATAAGTGGCAAGTGATCATCCCAGCTACCCTTGAATTCTAATACACAAGCCCGTAACATATCTACAAGCGTCTGAATGGTCCGCTCTGCCTGCCTATCAGTCTGTGGGTGGAATGCTGTGCTGAGATTTACCTGCGTACCCAAAACTTGCTGAAATTTCTTCCAAAAGTTAGCTATGAACTGGGCCCCTCGATCCAAGATAATAGATACTGGAGTTCCATGGAGCCTGACTATTTCTTTGATATACAACTGAGCATAATGTTCTGCAGTATCGGTGGACTTGACTGGCAAGAAGTGCACCGACTTTGTGAGCCGATCCACTATTACCCAAACTGAGTCGAACCTATGTGGAGTGCGAGGTAACCCTACCGCAAAGTCCATATTTATCATCTCCCATTTCCACATTGGTATTTCCATAAGCTGCGTCAACCCACCGGGCCTCTGATGCTCGACCTTCACTTGCTGACAATTCGGACACCTAGCCACAAAGTCCGCCACACCCCTCTTCATACCATTCCACCAATAAATCCTTTGAGATCATGATACATATTCGTAGAAACTGGGTGTACTAAATACCTGGAATTGTGAGCCTCTGCCATTCCCCTTTCCCGAAGATCATCCCCATCCGGAACACATAGCCTCCCTTGGCACCACAAAACACCGTCATCATTGCCGAGTTAAAATGCTGTAGTCTTGTGATTCAGAATTGCCTCTCTAAACTGCACCAATGCTGAATCTCTGAATTTCTTTTCCTTGATTTCCGTTACAAGCAAAGATTCTGCTCTATTACGCACCACGACATCCCCTTCGTCTGAGGTCGAAAGACAGACCCCCAGACTAGACAACTGATAAACCTCCCAAACCAAAAGCCTCTGACCTGCTTCCAAATGAGCCAAGCTACCCATGGATTTCCGACTAAGAGCGTCGGCTACGACATTCGCCTTCCCTGGATGGTGCAAAATATTCATATCATAATCATTGAGCAATTCTAACCACCTCCGCTGCCTTAAGTTCAACTCCTTTTGTTTGAATAAATACTGAAGACTCTTGTGGTTTGTGAACACGTCCACACGGACACCATAAAGATAATGCCGCCAGATTTTTAATGCAAACACAACCGCTGTGAGCTCTAAATCATGCGTCGGATGATTCTTCTCGTGATTCTTGAGTTGCCTAGAAGCATGCACTATAACCTTCCCGCACTGCATCAACGCACACCCCAAACCAACCCTTGAAGCATCATAATAAACCACAAATCCCTCTGTACCATCTAGCAAGGTCAACACCAGCGCCGTAGTCAATCTCAATTTCAATTCCTGAAAACTCTTTCCGCAAGCATCTGAACACTAAAACTTAATCTCTTTCTGCGTCAGCTTAGTCAATGGGGAGTCAAGGGTAGAGAATCCCTCCACAAATATTCGTTAATACCCAGCTAGATCCAAGAAACTACGAATCTCTATTGGGGTCATTGGTTTAGGCCAATCCTTTACCGCTACAATCTTTCGGGGATTGACCCGAATCCTTTCCCTGGAAACAACATGGCCCAAAAAGTCGACTGATTCTAGCCAAAATTCACATTTTGAAAATTTTGCATAAAACTGGTGCTGATGAAGAGTCTACAGAACTGCCCGAGGTGAGTATCATGATCTTCCTGACTTCGCGAATAAACAAGGCTGTCATCAATGAAGACAATCACAAAGGAGTCAAGAAATGGTTTGAAAACTCGATTCATAAGATCCATAAAAGCTGCTGGGGCGTTGGTTAGCCCAAAAGACATTACTAGAAATTCAAAGTGCCCATATCGAGTCCTGAAGTCAGTCTTAGGAATATCCTGTTCCCTGATCTTTAACTGGTGATACCCGGACCGCAAATCAATCTTTGAGAAGAACCTAGCACCTTGCAACCGGTCGAACAAATCCTCTATTCGAGGCAATGTGTATTTGTTTTTTATGGTGACCTTGTTGAGCTGCCGATAATCAATACACATACGAAGCGATCCGTCTTTCTTTCTGACAAAAAGAACCGGTGCGCCCCAAGGCGACACACTTGGCCGTATGAAGCCCTTTTCTAATAGATCTTTCAATTGCTCTTTTAAATCTCTCAATTCTGCTGGCGCCATTCGGTAAGTTGGAATAGATATAGGCTACGTATCTGGCAATACATCAATCCCGAAATCGATCTCTCTATCTGGAGGAATCCCAGGAAGCTCATCCGAAAATGCTTCAAGAAATTCATTCACAACAGGCACATATTCGGGAGCAGGCACCTCTGAAGTGGTGTCCGCAACCCGGACCAAATGGTAGATGCACCCTTTTTTGATCATCTTTGAGGCTTTAAGGTAGGAAATCAATCTACCTCTTGGCACAACATTATTCCCCTCCCACTCGATAACTGATTCATTAGGAAACTAGAGCCTCATAATTCTTGTTCCGCAGTCGAGTTTAGCAAAGCACGAATAGAGACAATCCATCCCCATAATTACATAAAAATCTACCATTTCTAACTCAATAAGATCGGCCGTGATATACTGACCAAGCACCGTGACAACACAATTCCTATAGACTCGCACGGCCGAAATAGAATCACCATTTGGAGTCGACATAGAGAACGACTCGTGAAGCTGTTCGGGTTCTATCCCAAAACTTGAAGCAATAAATGGAGTAACATATGAAAAAGAAGACACGGGATCAATAAGAGCATAAACATCATGTGACTGGATAGTTAGAATACCTGTGACAACATCTGGGGAAGCCTCCGCGCTCTGGCGATCACTCAAAGCATAGAACTGATTGGGTCCCCCTCGACCCCGTGCTCCACCCCAAGCTGTACCGCACCCTGCTGGAGCTGGAGGGCGTGCTGAAGATGTAGCGGCTGAAGTGCTGGATGGCTGAGCAGTACCCCTACCCAAGCCCTGACTGGGTGTGTGGCAGTCTCGCTGGATATGGCCTCTCTCTTCGCATCTATAGCATACCGGTATATCCAAGTAACAAGGCTCATAATGAAATCTCCCACACTTAGGGCATGGGACCCTCTGCTGCTGCTGGAACCTCCCACCTGAACGACCTGACTGATGGAACCTTCTGCTATCTGAACCTGGTCCAAAGCAACTTCCCCGCTGATAACTGTGCCCTGATGACGGGGCACTGGTTGAGGACTAAGCATAGGACTAGGATGGCCCTGATGACCCTCTCCCAAGGGATAATCTCTTACCTACAACTGAACTCCCAGGGTTTCCCGCTGACCAGGCCCTACTACCACTCTCCCTCTCCGTTCTTATCTTCAACTTCCAAGCCTCTGTGGCCTAGGCGAATCCCATAATCTTCCCATAATTCATATCCGAATGCAAGGCAGCTGTAGTAGCTTCATTAACAACCAAGGGACCAAGGCCCTGAACAAACCGTCGAACTCTGGCCTCCATAGTCGGCATCATATGGATGGCATATTTGGACAGGCGCATCAACTCCATGTGGTACTCCCACACAATCATATTTCCCTGCTTAAGGACCTCAAACTCCGCAGCACGGGTTGCCATAGTCTCGGCAAGCAAGAAATGATCCATGAAGGCATCAACAAACTCATCACCTTTTGCCGGAGGGCTTCCCTCCCCACGGGACCCCTCCCATATCTCAAACCAAGAATACGCTACTCCCTTTAACTGGTAGGAAGCCAACTCATCCCCCTCTGTCTCTGTAGCCTTCATAACCCGGAGAGTCCGGTACATTTCATCTATAAAATCCTAAGGATCTGCCTCTGGATCGGTGCCTGTGAACTCTGGAGGGGCTAACCGCAGAAACTGGTTGACCCTGGAACCTGAAGAATCCCCTTGCTCGCTAGAGGATGCAGGGGCAGCATGTGATCTTTGGGCCTGGGAGGCCACTAGCTGAGTCAACATCTGAATAGCTCCCATGAGGTCCCCATCAGAAATACCGGGATCGGAAGCTGGGACTGAAGAAGGATCAGGAACATCAGCGGGAGGGACTATAGCACCCTCCGCTGAAGCAGTGATAGGAATAGACTGGTCTGGAGAGGAGGAGTCAGGCAGATTCAGGGTCGGGGAATCATTCTCACCCGCACCATCAGATAAAGAATTCACGGCCACTCCTGGGGTGGCATTGGCCTCTGGGCCGAGTCGANCGCCAGAAGAGAGACGACAGAAGAGAGAACCCAGCCTCGATCACTTTCATGGCCACAGAGACAGAATGGTGGGGATATTACCTAGTTTGATTTCAGAAGAACAAGCAGGATTTGTTAAAGGAAGGAGCATAGTAGAAAATGTGTTACTAACACAGGAAATCATAACAGATATAAGGCTTAGGACCAAGGCAGGCCCAAATGTAGTAATTAAATTGGATATGGCAAAGGCATATGATAGGCTTTCATGGTTGTTTCTCACTAAAATGTTGAGGAAGTTGGGATTTGAAGAAGGTTTCATAGGTATGATTTTTGACTTGGTTGGGAATAACTGGTACTCTATCCTGGTGAATGGGCAGCCTCATGGATTCTTCAAAGCATCGAGGGGAGTCAAACAAGGTGACCCTCTGTCACCTGCATTGTTCATTTTGGCTGCTGAAGCATTATCTCGAAGATTGAATTCTTTACATCAACAACATCAATTCTGTGGATTTGGTCTCCCTAAATGGAGTCCAAAAATAAACCATCTAT
>MDKJ01315517.1:0-11977 GCA_005239525.1 Nicotiana knightiana
ACACCAAAGGCTATGAGCAGAATTGAAGATGTGGTGAGAACAAGACCAGAATTGAATGATATATATTTTCCAGTGCTTGACTCAGTTCCATTGAGGAATGGGTTTCAAATACTGAGTAGAGGGAGGAAGGGTGCTTAAACTGAACCTCCTGATATAGGAGGTAAAACGAGGAGATCAATATGAAAGGATTAGCTCAAGGCATTACAACACGTTGGCTAGTAATAGGTGATTTCAATGCAATAATGTGCCCAGCAGATAGAGTTCATGGGAATCCAGTTCAGCAAGATGATATTCAAGACTTTGTTGATTGTATTCAGACAGCCAATCTAAATGAACTGATGTGAAAAGGAGATTACTACACATGGACCAACAAACAAAGAGTGGAAGACATAATTCTAAGCAGAATTGATAGAGAATTTGGGAATTATGAATGGATGATGAAATGGGGAAATATAGTATTGGAATATGACCTGCTAGAGATATCATATCATGCACCAATGTTGCTGACCATGGGAGATGATCAAATAAGTATTAAATGTCCATTTAGGTTCTTTAATGTTTAGCAGAGCATAATGATTTTGATCAGATAGTAGAAGAGACTTGGAAACAGATAAAAGATCCTTGGCTCATAAGGGGAATATGGAGATAACTGAAAGCACTAAGAACTATACTAAAGTTGTTGAACAACAGGGAATTCAGAAATACAGAACAGAAAATGGAGGATGCAAGGAATGAAATCAGGAGAGTGCATAGCCAGATGCAACAAAATTGTAATGAGACTATGCAGGAACAAGAGAGAAATGCATTGCAAAAGTTAGAAATGTGGTCAATGATTGAGGAGAGAATTATGAAGTAGAAGGCAATGGCTAAGTGGATACAGCTGGGGGATGCAAATACTAAGTACTTCTCAGCAGTAATGAAGAAGAGGAAACACAGGAAGCAAATAAAGGAATTGACTAATATGGAAGGAAGGAAGTTACACAAACCAGATGAGATTAAAGAGGAGATAATTAGATTCTATAAGAGTCTAATGGGCACAGCAGCAAGAAGTCTTCCAGCAGTAAATAGAACAGTCATGAAGAAGGGGCCAACACTGACTCAAGAACAAAGACAGCTACTATGTGCAGAAGTCACTAAACAAGAAGTGTTTGAGGTTTTAAAAGGTATAGGAGATGACAAGGCTCTAGATGTAGATGGGTATAATGATGTGTTTTTCAAAAAAACATGGCACATTATTGGTAATGAGGTAACTACAGCAGTACAAGAATTCTTTTCAACAGGAAGATTATATAGAGCCATCAATTGTACAGCCATCACTTTGATACCCAAGACAGATAATCTAGCAACAATCAAAGAGTATCAGCCTATAGCATGTTACATAGTGTTATATAAATTGGTTTCTAAGATCTTAGCAGCAAGATTGAAGAAGATGATTGAGGGTATTATATGTGAAGCACATGTTGGCTTTGTCCCAGGAAGGAAAATAGGTGATAACATTATAATGGCTCATGAACTAGTTAAGGGGTACACAAGGAAAGATATTTCATCAAGATGCATGATTAAAATAGACTTGCAGAAGGCTTATGATTCAGTAGAATGGAGCTATTTGGAGCAGAATATAAGCCTACTGGGATTTCCTAAAAAATTCATAGCTTGGGTAATGTAATGTGTCAAAACAGTGAACTATATTATCATGGTGAATGGAGAGCCAACTGACCCCTTCAATGTTGAGAAAGGACTTAGACAAGGAGGTCCTATGCCTCCATTTCTTTTTGCAATTGCAATGGAATACCTAAGTCGAACACTAAAGGAAATGGCAGTGAAGAAACAATTCCATTACCATCCCAGTTATGCCAAATTAAAACTAACTCATTTATATTTTGCAGATGATCTCTTGATATTTTCCAAAGGAGATGTTGCTTAAGTGACTGAGGTCCTTAACAGTTTCAAACAGTTCTCAACTGCCTCAGGATTGCAAGAAAAGATAGGAAAGAGCTCCATTTATTTTGGAGGGGTAACACAGCATGATCAAGACCAGATACTGCAGAAGCTTGGATTTACAAAAGGAATGCTACCTTTCAAGTATCTGGGAGTTCCATTATCAACTAAAAAGTTAACAATGATGCAATGGAATCCCCTCATTGAGAAGATTGTAGCAAGAATCATATCATGGACAGCAAAAAAATGGTCTTATGCAGGAAGAAGTCAGTTGATAAGCAGTGTTTTATTTGGTGTACAGCAAAGGTGATGAAAGCAGTGAAAAGTTTCTGTAGAATCTATCTATGGACAGGCAATAATATCATTACAAAGAAAGCACTCATCATCTGGGAGAGAGTCTGATGTCCTAAAAGCAGTGGAGGATGGAACCTCATAAATCTGAAAATCTGGAACAAGGCTGCTATTATCAAATTATATTGGGATTTGGCAAGGAAAGAGGATAGGATGTGGATAAGGTAGATTCATTCATACTACATAAAAGGGCAACAGATGGAGCAATTAATAGTTCCAAAATAAGCAAGTTGGATGGTGAGGAAAATAATGGAAACAAAAGATTTACTAGCACAGGACAGTGTACATATTTGCAGGAAAAAGGGTGTCATTAAACAAATATACCTTCACCTACTGGGAGATCAACCAAGAATACCATGGAAGTGTTTGATGTTTGAAAATGCTGCAAGACCAAAAACAAAATTCATTGTATGGATACATATGCTGAACAGACTACTTACTACTGATAGATTGAACAAATGGGGTATGATGGTTGATACCAAATGCAGCTTATGCCAGAAAGAGGAGGAAACAAGAGACCATCTATTTGTGAAATGTGAATATATGAGAACAGTGATGCAAAAGCTGATGAACTAGACACATAACCACAGCATAGTAACAGCTACCTGGGAACAACATGTGTAGGAGGTGATCAAACAAGCTAAAGGCAAGTCAAAGGAAGCACAACTATTTAATATGTTATATTCAGAATTAGTGCACTGTATATGGATTGAGAGAAACAGAAAGATTTTTAAGAAGACAAGTATAGGATGGGAGAGGATAGCCAAGGAGATTGCATGTGTTTGTTGTGTGTGAGCTCCTCCTAGATTAGCAGATATAGTTCAAAGATATAGTTTTTAAAATAGGAAGATAGGAAGAGAAAAAATATAATGTAAATATGATAGTTTTAGTTGTGTTAGCTAGTTATGGTACCTTGTAAAGTTCTAGTGGTGATTAATAAAAGTTAGTTACCAAAAAAAAAGAATATGCTATAAGTGTAAATAAATTCAACATAAGTTTTCCTTACCCTAGTTCTCTAAAAATGCAAAAGCGGCAGTATATATCCTAAGGTTACGGATATCACCATTGACGGGAATATGGAGGCTCCAGACTTGATTAGTTGTCTTCCTGATAAAGTGTTATGTTCAATAATCTCTTTTCTTCCCACTAAAAAAGCTGTAGCAACAAGCATATATTCAAAACGATGGAGATTCATATGGAAGTCCTTAGCTCGTCTTTCTTTTGATGTATCAGTTGTTGTTGATGATGATGGTGATGATGAATTTGAAAATCGTTGGCGAATGTATCAATTTATGAGTAAACGTACTGAAAAAAAGAAGGCTTTGAACAAGTTTCTTTCATCACACACTGGCAATGTTGATTTTTTTCACTTGAATCACCTCCCATATATAAATTGGGGCTATTACCTGCGACGATTAATTGAACATTTAAAAGATGAAAAGAGACTCCAAGGGATTTCACTTTCTTGTGATAAAGATAGTACATTGGATGATGAATATGAGAAAAAGTGGGTTAAGTGTACTTATGGCAATTCGGGAATGCTTGTTCTAATAAATGCGTTACCAGAGAGAATATTCCATGGGAGATTTCTTTGATTAGTGGATTTAAATGAATATGTACTAAGAGATGCTTCGCCCTTTAAAGGTTGTGTCAATATTAAAACCTTAAAGTTCACGGCGTACGTTGTTAGTGAAGAAACCCTAATTGACATCCTCGCTAATTGTGAGTTCTTGAAGAATCTTGGCCTTCGTCGTTGTAACAAGTCGTTGAAGAATCTGAGCATTCAACACAAGAAACTTAAGTTATTAAAGATTCATCATATGAGTGTAGGGAAATTTTACTTACTTTGTGAAAGCCTTACTAAGATGGTGTCCAAAGATACTCATTGTCCAAAACTTCAAGTCTTAAAGACAAACAACCCCAAGTTGCTGGTACAGTGGTGCACTGATAGTACATTTAAGGGTAAGTTATTTCCTCTTTAATTTGTTATATATCCATCATTTGATTTTTTTATGTGTTCTGTCAATTACTTCGATTGGTTTTTTATAAGAATATATGTATCAAAAAGTTTAAATAACTTGTTTTTCATGCAAATTCTTATAACAGTGGTGTCCGGGTTAACTTGACTACACCTTCTACCAGCAAAGTCAACGGTAACTCTGTTAACCAAAGCTTAGGTAGATAAAGTTCATAAAATCCTCATGTTAGACGTTCCGAATGCAGTCTCTGTTCGGATAGCATGTGCATGTGAAGTTATTCCATATTGTTAGACAATAAACTTGTCCTTCATTAGTTGTGTAAGAGTTTTTAACATGGATTTATATTGTCTTGGACCACTTCACTAATATTCTTTGATTTGTTACCTTTTCGTTTATGGTAATTAACCCTCCCCACAGATACATCTCTGTTATTTAGCTGGTATTTGAACATTATGGAGTATGTCACGCTCCGTGCTCTCATATCATGTAGCACTGTTATATTTCAGACACAGGAGCATTTATCCCGTATAATGACAATATAAATTTCATATTAATTTGTAATGATGAATAGCATATAAATATTTATCTACTTTTGAACCAAAAGAAAAAATCTCTTCCACAGGAACTTCTAATTTCGTTAGTTTTCAATGAATCCATCATCTTTGGAAGCAACCCTCAAGTGTGTCTGCGTCATAACCTTCCTTGAGATGCAACTCTTAACTGTGTGTCATACCTGAGGCACTTACTACTTATAAGTGATAAACTTTATGTAAAGAGACGTATTCACTTATTGATTTGGCGATATGCATCAGGTTCGGATAAATATTTTCATACAAATTATGTACGATTGATTTTGTCTTGCTGAATTATGTGGCTGTGTAGGACGAGAAAACGAGAGGTATTATGATGTTCTGCCTAAGATAGCAAAAGATAACTGACTTTTCTGATAACCAAAAAAAGAAAAAAAAAAAATGTGACGTTGTTTACTTATTTCCTCTATGACCATTGTATACGGTCGAAATCGGGCCTACTCGATTCTATTGTCTGATCGAAGCAAGGGAGTTGCCTCGACGATAGCCTCGTAATGAGCCGGACTCGAGCTCGAAGATGAGACATCAAGCCTAGAGATCGAAGTGTCCGTTGAAATCGAGACCGAGTATGACCGACTTCGAGTGGAGCATAATAAAGGAATGGCGAGATATCCGTAACCGGTCGAAGATCACGAAGGAAATCCCGGAACATATCAAATCAAGAGCGGTTATTGCTACCAATCATGGGATTTGCTTCCGTAATTAGAAGTGTACCTTATTTAGGGCTCCTCTATTATATAAAGAGGAATCCCACTCATTTGTAACATTCATTATTCACTAATAAAAAATAATACATTCGCTACTCTCTTTCACTTATTGTTCATCAAAATTGCTCTATTTTTTACTGTTCTTATTATACTCTACCTCGAGACGGTCTCAAATTGAGGTCAAGGCTTTTCTTACATACTGGTTTGATTATTTTATTATCTAATTTATCTGTTTAATTCTTTGTTTATCAATTGATATTGGATTAAATCACATATTCTTAAAACTACAATATAAGTTTAATTGTAATCCAAATTTAAGGGTAAACAGTTTGGCGCCCACCGTGGGGCTAAGGATAATAGTGATTTTTCAGTGTTGATTCTGATAACACACACTACTTTACACTTGTTCTTGTCAAGTATCTTTATTTTCGGGTTAAAACATGTCAAACTCAGCACCTACACACGGTGATAATGGCCTCGGATTTCGCGGGAAAAACGATAATGTGATTGCTCCAGGAGTCGAGGTGCCGCAGCCTAATCTCGGAGGAGCACCGGTTGCCAACCCAGTCGATGTCAGTTCGCACGTTTCTTTGAATGTGGACCTAGGCGCAGACCTCGAAGGGAGTATACGCAGAGAAGGTCGATCTGGTGGCCAAGGTACACAGGGCAGAGGAGATGGAGGAGTCAGTCTCCAAGTGATATTCGAGATGCTTCAGGCTCAGCAAGCCGTTATTGCTCAGTTTCAAAATCAGCATAGAGCTCCGAAGGGGGTCAGGCCGAAAATCACTCGCCGTACTGAGCCAGTGCCGGAAAGGCAGAATGTTATCGAATCGGGGACTAATCCTGCGATAATAAAAATGCTCGAAGAGCTCACCAAAATAATTGAGTCAGGTGAGAAGAAAATCGAAGCTAATGATAAAAAAAGTGGAAACATACAACTCCCGAGTTGATTAGATACCGGGGGCACCGCCAATCTTTAAAGTGATGGACTCGAAGAAGTTTGTACAAAAGCCGTTTCCTCCGAGTGCCGCTCTGAAACCCATTCCAAAAAACTTTCGCATATTGGACATACCTAAATATAATGGGACCACCGAACCCAACGAGCATGTCACCTCATACACATGCGCCATCAAGGGTAACGATTTGGAAGATGATGAGATCGAGTATATGTTATTGAAAAAATTCGGAGAAACCCTATTGAAGGGAGCGATGATTTGGTACCACAATCTACCGCCAAATTCCATCGAGTCATTTGCCATGTTAGCAGATTCTTTCGTAAAGGCACATGCCGAGGCATAAACATTGCGACGAGGAAATCGGACCTTTTCAAGGTGATACAGAGGGATAATAAAATGATGAGGGAGTTCGTATCCCAATTTCAAATGGAAGGCATGGAGTTTCCACCGGTCACAGATGATTGGGTTGTTCAAGCTTTCACTCAGGGGTTGAATGAACGGAGTTTGATAGCATCACGTCAGTTGAAGAAAAATTTGATCGAGTATCCGGCTGTAATTTGGGCAGATGTACACAATCGATATCAATTGAAGATCAGGGTCGAGGATGACCAACTAAGAGCTCTTTTGGGTTCAATACATCCAAACAGGTCGCCAGCTAAAAATCAGAGGGACATAGACAGGGAGCCAAGGTCGAACAAAGACCTATATCAACCAAAGCAGATCGAAAGAACAGTCCAGGACGCAATTCCGCCCGGAACGATTGAAAAAGCGATCGAGGACAGAATTCTCGGGGACTTATGAGCAAGAGTGGTTTGATAAATACGCCGATCCCACAGAGGCACCTAGATTATCGGAATATAATTTTAGTATCGATGCATTAGGCATTTTATCGACAATCCGAAGGATCAAAGATACTAGGTGGCCCAGACCCATACAGACCGATCCTTCCCAAAGAAACCCCAATTTTATGTGTATATATCATGGCACGCATGGTCACAGGATCGAGGATTGCAGGAAATTATGGGAGGAGGTAGCATGTTTATTCAATGAGGGCCACCTTTGAGAGTTCCTAAGTGATCGAGCCAAGAATCATTTCAGGGAAAGGGATGCCAACATAAAAAATGAACAGGAGGAGTCGCAGCATGTCATTCATATGATCATCGGTAGGGTCGACATTCCGTAAGGACCCATATTCAAACACACTAAGGTATCAATCACTAGGGAAAAACAAACCCGAGATTATGTGCTAGATGGCACCGTATCATTCAATGACGAAGAAGCAGAAGGAATTTATCAGCCCCACAATGACGCTCTGCTAATTTCTATCTTATTAAATAAAGTTCAAGTTAAACGTGTTTTGGTGGATCCAGGTAGCTCGGAAAATATCATCCGATCAAGGGTCATGGGCAGCTCGGCCTACAAGATCAAATTGTGCCCTCAGCTCGGGTCTTAAACGGCTTCAATATGGCCAGTGAGACAACTAAAGGAGAGATTATCCTACCGGTGAACGTAGCTGGAACCATTCAAGATACCAAGTTCCACGTAATCGAGGGCGACATGAGATACAATGACCTACTCGGAAGGCCTTGGATCCACAACATGAGGGAAGTTCCTTCGACTCTCCACCAAATGATAAAATTCCCGACGTCGGACGGAGTAAAAATAGTGTATGGGGAGCAGCATGCTGCAAAAGAAATATTTGTGGTCGATGAGGTAATACCGATATCGGCACTATCAACATTGGAAGGATTGAGCATCAAAGGTAAACAGGAAACCAAATAGAAATAACCGCCACCAGCCTCGACCGAATCGGAGAAGCAGGAAATAGAAGAAGAAGAGGAAGATTTTTTGACCCCTCGACCTTTTGTTATTCCCGAAGACTCTGACGCTACCAAATCAATGGTCGAAGAACTGAAACATGTTATATTGATCGAGTAACTTCCCGAGCGAAAGGTATACCTTGGAACGGGGTTAACCCCCGTACTCAGGAAGAAACTTATTCAATTTCTTATTGATAACATAGATTGTTTTGCTTGGTCCCACTTAGACATGACAGGGATCCCACCAGAGATAACAACACATCGACTAAGCTTGGACCCTAAGTTCAGACCGGTGAAACAAAAAAGAAGGCCCCAGTCCAAGATAAAGCACGCATTCATAAAGGACGAGGTAACTAAACGTCTCAAAATAGGGTCCATTCGAGAAGTAAAATATCCTGAATGGTTAGTCAGTGTAGTCGTAGTCCCTAAGAAAGGGAACAAACTTAGGATGTGTGTAGATTACAAAGATTTGAACAAGGCATGTCCCAAAGATTCTTTTTCACTGCCTAACATCAATCGCATGATCGATGCCACGGCCGGCCACGAGATCCTTAGTTTTCTCGATGCCTATTCCGGGTACAATCAAATTCAAATGAACCTAGAAGACCATGAAAAGACTTCATTTATTACCAAGTATGGAACATATTGCTATAATATAATGCCTTTCGGACTAAAAAATGCATGAGCTACCTACCAACGCCTAGTAAATAAAATGTTCAAAGAACAAATAGGTAAGTCAATGGAAGTATATATCGATGACATGCTAGTTAAATCCCTGCGCGTAGAGGACTGTTTGACACATTTGCAGGAAATGTTCAAGACACTAAGGAAATACAACATGAAGCTCAACCCCGATAAATGTGCTTTCGGGGTCGGTTCGGGAAAGTTCCTTGACTTTATAGTGTCGAATCGGGGAATCGATATCAATCCTTATAAAATCAAAGTTATCGAAGACATCACCGTTATGGACATCGTTAAAGTCGTGCAAAGGCTGACAGTGCGGATAGCTGCTTTAGGTCAATTCATATCGAGGTCGTCGGATCGGAGCCATAGATTCTTCTCTTTACTTAAAAAGAAGAATGATTTTGCCTGGACCACATAATGCCAACAGGAGTTAGAGGAATTAAAGTGATACCTCTCGAGCCCACCTTTACTTCACACCCCAAAGGCAGATGAAAAAATCTACTTGTACTTGGTAGTTTCAAAGATCGCGGTAAGTGGTGTCATGGTTCTAAAAGAACAAGGTACGCAATTTCCTGTTTATTATGTAAGTCGAACTCTAGGAGAAGCAGAAACTAGATATCCACACTTAGAGAAATTGGCACTTGCCCTGAGAAGCGCCTCCAGGAAGCTAAAACCATATTTTCATTGTCACCACATATGTGTATTAACCACTTACCAGCTTCTTAATGTTTTGCATAAGCCCGAACTGTCGGGCTGATTGGCCAAATGCGCCGTTGAACTCAGTGGGTACGATATCGAATATCAATCCTGAACGGCCATCAAGTCTCAAATTTTAGCGGACTTCGTGGCCGATTTCACGCCAACCCTCATACCCGAAGTTGAAAAGGAACTCCTGTTAAAATCGGGTACATCATGGGGGTGTGGACCCTTTTCACAGACGGCGCTTCGAATGTGAAAGGGTTCAGGCTAGGCATCATTTTGAAGCTGCCCACGGATAACACTATTAGGCAATCCATCAAAACTTCTAAGTTGACTAACAATGAGGCCAAGTACGAGGCCATGACTGCAGGTCTCAAACAAGCTAAAAGCTTGGCAGCAGAAGTTATTGAAGACAAGTGTGACTCTTTGCTGGTGGTAAACCAAGTAAACAAAACCTTCGAAGTTCGAGAGGATAGAACGCAAAGGTATTTGGACAAGCTGCAGGTGACTTTGCACCATTTTAAGGAATGGACCTTATAGCACGTACCTCGAGAAAAAAATACTGAAGTCGATGCGCTTGCAAATTTGGGGTCATCAGTCGAGGAGGACAAAATCAGCTTAGGGACTGTCGTTCAACTCTTGGGATCCGTGATTGAAGAAGGTCACGCTGAGATAAACTCTACAAGTTTAAAATGGGATTGGAGGAATAAATATATCGAATACTTGAAAAACGGAAAGCTTCCATCGGACCTTAAAGAGTCAAGGGCCCTACGAACCAAAGCTGCTCGATTCACATTGGCTGAAGATGGAACATTATACAGAAGTACATTCGACGGACCATTAGCAGTATGTTTGGGACCAGGTGACACCGATTATGTTATATAAGAGGTCCATGAAGGCACTTGTAGGAACCATCTGTTGCCGAATCACTTATTCACAAAATCATTAGAGCAGGATACTACTGGGATAGTATGGAAAAAGACACTAAGGAGTATGTTCGAAAATGTGATAAATGCCAAAGGTTTCCATGATCTACCGGCCCGGAGAACAACTTAATTCGGTCTTATCCCCATGGCCATTCATGAAATGGGAGATAGATATTGTTGTCCCTCTGTCATCGGCACCAGGTAAAGCTAAGTTCATTTTATTTATGACTGACTGTTTCTCTAAATGGGTTGAAGCACAGGATTTCGAGAAAGTCATAGAGAAAGAAGTTATAGACTTCATCTGGGGTCACATCGTGTACCGATTTGGGATACCGCCGAGATAGTGTGCGACAATGGAAAACAATTTATCGGCACCAAAGTGACGAATTTCCTCGAAGATCATAAAATAAAAAGGATATTATCGACACCGTATCATCCTAGTGGGAACAGACAGGATGAATCGACGAACAAGACCATCATTCAAAACCTAAAGAAAAGGTTGAACGATTCTAAGGGGAAATGGAGAGAAATTCTGCATGAAGTCCTTTGGGCATATCGAACAACATCGAAGTCCAGTACGGGGGAAACCCCGTTCTCCTTAATATATGGCTCCGAAGCCTTGATTCTAGTCGAAGTCGGGGAACCCAACGCCAGATTTTGACATACAACAGAAGAGTCAAATCACGAGGCTATGACTACTAGCCTCGAACTATTGGATGAAAAATGATAAGCCGCACTCGTTCGAATGTCTGCACAAAAACTACGAATCGAGAGATACTATGATAGAAGAACCAACCTTCGCCACTTCGAAATCGGGAACTTATTCCTAAGGAGGGTCACTATCAACACTCGAGATCCTATTGATGGGAAACTCGGCCCAAATTGTGAAGGACCCTATCAAGTCCTCGATATCGTTAGAAAGGGATCTTATAAGCTTGGCACGATGAACGGTGAGCAACTGGCGAATAATTGGAACATATCACTTCTCAAACGATATTATTCCTAAGGTATGACTCTCTCCCTTTTTTCGTTTATATTCGATACTAACTTATTGCAGGTGTTCGGTCAAAGACATCGAGACCTCAGGTTTTAAAGCACGCGTTGCACTCTTTTTCCCTTAGATCGTTTTATACCCAAATGGGTTTTTCTGTCGAGGTTTTTAATGAGGAAACAATTATATATACTACCTGGGAACAATTCAACAGTATCCAAGGCTTCTTTACAATCAACCTCGAATACTGGAAGGCATTACCCTCAGATGTTATTGTTGGTTGATTTCCCAATGTACACGCAAGTGTACGTGGTCGACAAGTAATATAGGATTTTA